>JARDWD010000397.1:1800000-2013118 GCA_029034505.1 Ornithoptera priamus
AAGGCGTTCCTACCGCGGGGCCTGCGCAACCCCGTCGCGATCTCTACTCTCCAATTATTACATATTATCTTCTCCACACGTAATTACTTTGTCTCGATTTATTTGATAAATCTGACGTAATTCATCTCAATGAATGTTTATCCCACAGTTATATGAATTTATTTAGCTGTCAGTGTTTATCACAATTAAATTTGACAAATTACTTAATGGTGGAGAAGTAGTAGTTAAACGAGTCCGCGACTTGGGGACTTGGTCATCTGCCGCGGATAGTGTACCGTAAGGGTACATGAAGTAAGAACTTGCGACGGTTATGTCCCACGCCCAGCAGCGGGCGGTAGTTAGTGTTCACTTCGTTTATAATTGAGTTGGTCGTGTTCTGACCCAGTTTCAATAATGTGTCATCGGCGAGATCGTGCATGCACATTTTACCGCAGCTCGTGTGTGTGCATACTGTATATGTGTGTACGTGTACGTGTATGTGCATGTGTATATGCATAAACATTGCAGTGCCCACTAACGTCGTGTTAGCATCGGCGTGAACGTGACCCGTTCAGGGAAATTAATTTTATTTGATGGTTTTTTAACGGCATTCGGAGGACAAGTGTCACTTTATTCCTTTTTGTTCAGGACAAAATTACTTCGGTACGCGGGCTGCTCAACGTGTCGATAAATAATTAGCTCTTTAACCGTTACCATTATTAGGACTCCAGGTGCTTCTTGCTGAAGGGGAATACGTCCATTTATAAAGTACATTGAGAAGTTGATTGAGCTCAATTTGATTGATCCACTCTGCGATCAACTCCTTGACATTGAGACCTGCGGCAGTGAACGCTAAATGTACACATAGTGTTGGTGCATCCCTGTCCGAGTGTGAACTGTAGCCTGGCGCACACCCCGAGCGCGCGGTGTGCAACATACTTTATATATAATTACAACTCCAACTCCCTGTTATATATCTATTTATATTTGTTATGTATTTTTATTTACGGAATTGTTGTTTATTTTCATTCACAATGCACTCGTCCTTAACGCGTTTCCTGGATAACTGGCGGTTACATTACAAAACACAAACTTATCTATTGTTTCTTACGTAAACCTAACGTGCCTCTCGTGATACACAATATTCTCTGCAATCTCTCCTCGTTACCACGCCTCGGGTGATCGTCTCCCGGAAGCTGCTTCGGTTCACGTAAACGGTAAAGTGTTTACGCAACATTGCGTGTAAAAAATGAAGTCTCACCCGCCTAGGTACAGCCGTTCAGTTATTGTCTACGTTTTCTCACACGGAGCCGGTGTTTTTGTGTTGCGCGAGTGTTTCCACACCCCGACGGAAACGGTATTATATTCGGTACAAGTATTTCTTAAGGTGGGAGTTAACAGACGCTCCTCTCCTGCAGGGTGCTCCGGGGGAAATTAAAGGGTGTTAAAACAAGCTAAATTGTGATTGTGATTTTGAATTTTGTAAATGCGGTAAAGTTGAACATTTAAGAGAAACTTAATAATTGGTTGACTGGGTGGCGCGTGGCACTGTGCCGCTCGCGCAGACTCCCGTTCTATTCAAGACTATAGATGAAAACATCGACTGACAAGTGAAGAAATGATTTAACAATAATGCAGTAATGCTGCGTTATTTACTAAAAGTCAACATGATGATTTTATAAACGGTGACCTGGTGGTAAATGCAATTGGACAGTTCACCGGTGGAACACGGCTGTGTTAGTACAGTATTGTTTGGTGTCTATTCAGAGCGTCCGACAACAGTCTCACAGTCTCACAGTCTCACCACCAGCTACTTGACAAACAACCTTGTTAATATCGCGAAAGGAGCGCAGTGGGTCCGCCGCGCGACTTGTTGAGCGGCGCGAGGCTGCTGTCGAGTTTATTGTGAATACTTGAGACTGGGGTACTCAGTTTATTTGGCATTGTTTACTCCGCCTAATTAGCTCTGTGCGCGGGCGCGTCTGTTCGTCTGTTCGTTTGTTCGTTTGTTTTGATTCGGTTAGTTAATTACGGCAGGCGGCTGATTGCGCGCGCGACGCGCCCCTTGTTTGTATCGCTCAGTGAATGCAAAGTCTTCGCACACTCGCACCCTTACATTATACCGAAAACGGCTTCCGGGTGTTTACTAGGGTATCCATGGCGTGCCTGCTAAATACAAACTAATCGACAGATTTTTTGTACTTGTATAGAGACAGGTCTTTCAACTTATCAAAGCATCAAACACTGCACGCTTGTGTCCGCTTTGCTCAATCTTCAAGGGTTTATTTTTAACCAGAATTTGCTCTACAAAATCCCTCCTTATCGAGCAGCCTCTTCTGCTCGTACGTTACAAGCTCAGCCGGTGTATATCAGCTTGCAGAAAAAACAACTAAAATGATTTCTACTTATACATACAAAGTTAATTTAAATATGATATTGATATATTTAAAAGAATGTTATTAAGGTTGCAAGCAGCATTCCACGTGGAGTTGACATTTAGGCTGTGCCGGCCCCCGCGCGCCGCCCCTACCCGGGACTCGTTTTTAACTGGGGCTGGGCCATCACGAGGGCTACTGTTTGAAGATCACTATCAGTTGGTCTCCTCGTGACAGAACTCGCCGTGAAAGCTCTTGGAGTGTACGTGTACCAGTTATTTTGTAAAGTATGCAAAAGAGGTACTCTTGTCGGTCGTATACAGAAGATATTCACTTCAAGATTTAGTTTCATTTCCTTTCAATTAACTATTTTTGTTTTGCAACAAAACGATAACACGAGATCTTTCTCCAGGACCTTTAAGCGTGAGTGAGGGAGAGCGGTTCTCTTGCCTCCGAAGTGTAGTGGAATCGAAAGGAATTACAATTTACTTATGTTACTTTTGTCATACAGCTCTATCGTTCTTTAAACCGGAACCGCAATGTTTCCACATACTGTTTTCTCTCCGGAAACCCACACCACCAGCCTGTGATGTATACACAATGGTGTAAACTGAGCGGCATGCCTTACTATTACCCTGCTGTACGTATGTATAGGTGAACGGTTAACTGGCCCGCACGCCCCCACGCCCCCGTTCGGAGTCGTAAACAAAGATTATATTCTATTTTTATTCGCAGCGATATAAGTTTATCCGCTTTCACTCCCCGGGGTGAATCTCGCTCGGGAAATTACCCGGATGTGGAGAAAGATAACCGGGGCCAGATCGCTCGGCGTCGGGCACCTCGTTAACCGGCTATGCGGACTTCTCATTACTCGGGTAATCCAGATGATAATATACAGATTAAAGTTGTAGTATCCGCACCGCGTCATCGGTCCCCGTACCCCCCTCTAAGCACCCCCCAAAGGCGGCATAGTGCGGACGAGACGTCCACTCAAGCAGTGTGCACTGACGCATTGCCGTCAAAATACATTTTAATACAAAAGTACTAAATATCTTTGTTTACGTATATTGCACAACGGGGAAATTCCATTGGATAAACCAGGACCTGGTGGAGTCATCATGTGGTTCGCTATTGACTAATCAAGATTTTTCATTTATAAAATGAAGCAACGCGACGAGTGGAACGTTCACTTGAAGGTTGGTGACGCTCCTGTCCTTAATAAAGGCAGTTAGAATCTTTACACTATATATTACGTTAATTTTCAGACCGGACGTCGCGCTCCGTTGCATCACTGAACACCAGCTCCACCGCAACGGTACTCGTCTTACTCCAGCACATTTGGTAGCTTACAAAAGGGAGACACTCCTTAGTGTCGTGGTCATGTGTACATATTGAAACTATGCTCCACACCAACGGATGCAGTGTCGCTGAACCCTGCGCGTGTGCTGCTCTCAATGAAACAATTTTATTGTGTCCACAAACCGCCCGCCAGCAGCGGCCGCACTCCGCTCCCATGAATGCTTTCCATAAAACAAAATGGCGGCGTCTCTTCGTGAAATGTTCGGTAGCCAAGGTCATAAATTATATTGAGGAGTTGTATAGTCACAAGTGGAACGGAAGAACAAACAGACAAAAGAAATAAAATATCTTTCATTATAATTATCCTGTAAACCTCGATACGAACTCAATAAATACCGCTAGTGTTGTGATACCGGAAACGGAAGCTTCAGTTATTATATTTGTGTAGGTTCTCGTGAAGTATCCGCGCGTTTATGAATCGATGCACTGCGAGATGTTTTCTTCGTGAACGCTTCTCTGTGGACGGGAGTGCCTCGCGGTTCAGCAGCACCGGCGTCGCGCCCCGCTGAATAATTCAACCCCACCAGTGGGTGGGGGCGCACGTCGAACTGCTTCTAACTTCACTCGCATAATGATATTTCATCTTTAATTAAGATGATTTCAATTTTTCACGCACAAATAAAACTGACAGGACGAGCAGGATGGGTCCTGTCGTCCAGGTAGACAGTACATTGCCTGGAGGTCGACGCAGTGTGTACCATCGGTTACCTAAACGCAATCCGTAGCTGCAAGCGGTGCACGCTTTGCCGATTCATTGCAGCACACGGTTACGTGCTGGCGACGCGTGGCGCGGAAGCAACAGTTCCGCCGCGCGGCTGTCGCTTCCGGCCGGGCGGCGCTAACACCGTTCGCGATAGTGGGTTACAGTTTAATGAAAGTTTTTAATGCAAATCACTTACAAGTACTTAAACAATTCAATGTGCTCATAGACATGTGATAGTCACCCCCCCCCCCTTCTTAACCTTACCAACCTCCCCATCGCTCCGCGTGACCGCGTGACTGTTAACTTTGTTTACTGCGACCTCTATCGAGCTGCTGCAGTTTCTCATCGTTTTTACATCTTCAAATTATCGACTGGATCCGCTTACGATTATTTAACATAACAAAAAACTCTGTCAACACGAAGACACCGCCGACAACCCCCTCGAGTCCTGCTCTCTACAACGTGTGTGTCGCTGTGTCTGCTCCATTATAAAACATCGTTTGCTCGTTATGATATTTCATCAAAACAAAACTTAATTATTTTTTTGAAGTTGTTGACTGCATAGTAAACAGCGTATTTAAAGACGACATTGAAATAATTTACGAATCCAAATCAAGTGCCAGAATGTAAGACGGCGTCATATCCGGCCAGTGATGGTGCGGCGTGGGTGCGGACGCGGCTTGACTACCGGCGCCCGGAAGAGCTCCCCGCAGGGCGCCATTTCTGCTTCCCGTGCGACTGAAAGTTATACCTTTATAAAGGGTGACTTGACACTTTTAAAACGCGCCCAGCCCCGTCGCCGAGCCCGCGGGGGTGCGGTGCGCCACCCTGCGCCGGAGACAATTCAACAGCTTGGTAACGAGCTGGAGGGCGAGCGGGCGCTGCATTCTATTACACTCCCTTTAATTAACCGCCAGTTAACCGCTGCACCCGTGCAACTTAATCACCTGCGCTCTCACTCACACACAAACACTTGCACGCAACACTCGCACACTCTTTTAAGCGATGCTTTCTTTCTATAAAGTTAAATATTTGTCGTGTAAAAGGGAAAGGGAAAGGAATAATTTAATCCATTATAAGGGGGTAAACTCGGCAACACTCAAGTGTAAAACAATTAAATATTATACACGATGCATTGCAACAAGGGGTTCTCAAATCACTCGACAGACGGCGCCACCACACACGATAGATCGCGCTATCGTTTAACGCGCGCAGCGAGTACATACAACCCGCGCATCGCTTCCTGTACATTGGCCATTCGGGTTCTGCCCGCCGTACCGATCGGACGTGTTCCATGGTGCCGTTATCAGTGCGCGCTACCGCTACACCTCGTGCCCAGTGCGTGGCAAGACGCCGCTAGTTCGACCACCGTTAGCGCTCGCTTGTGCTCGTGCAAGTGCAGTGTAACAGTGCGTGTACCCAGCGTGCGAAAACTCTGCCGGAGCTTGGTTTCGGCACTGTAAGTAGCGAATTTTATTCGCCTCAGAAGCGTTAGTACTATTACAGATAGGTCCTGTCGCACTAGGCGACAGATAGTTTGTCAAGTAGGCACAAATCCCCCCCGCCGTACGGTTGGGCGGCTACAACAAAATGGCGGCCATGCCAATGGACGCCATGCTCACGAAGTTTGCGCGCTTCGCGCGTAGACAGTTCCCAGAAGCCTGGGAACAATTTTTAAACTGTCCTCCCTCCATTCCCTTAACGTCCGTGAATTTCGACACGGACAGCCCAGCCTCCCCGGACCCAACCCCCGCGACTCGCGCGCCGCCGAAACCGAGGGCCCCCGTGGCGGGGCCTTCTAAGCCCGTCTTGCCCGCCTCTTCCGACTCGGACTCGGAAGTTAGCGGCAGCGACATGGAGGTGGAATCTCCACCATCCACACATGCTGACGACGAGGGCTTCACCCTCGTCGTCAAGAAGCGCAAACAGGCTTCCAAACGCTCGTCCGAGTCCAACTCGGACCGCGCCTCACCGACTAACACGCCGGCAAAAAAGGCCGCGCCCGAAAAAGGTGGCCCGAAGCCCCCCCCCTCCCCGATTGTCCTCCAGGACAAAACAAAGTGGAACGCAGTTTCCAAGTGGTTCGCGGACTATAAAATCGAATGCCCGAAAGCGCAAAACACCGCGCAGGGCATTCGCATCAACCTCGCCACGGTTGATGACTTCCGGGCTGCTACCAAGCACCTGCGAAATGCCGGTCTCGGCTTCCACACCTTCGCTCTCCCCGAGGAGAAGCAGCTCCGCGTCGTCATTCGCGGAATTCCCTTGGAAATTGAAATCTCTGAGGTCATCGATGACCTCAAAAGGCAAAACTTCCCCGTAGTGGAAGCTCGTCGCATGACCAACATGCGCACGCGGGCATTACTTCTGCTCATCCTCACCACCCTCGATCTTTCCCCGGAGGGTAAAAAAATATTCGGCATTGACCGTCTGTGCAACCTCACTAGCGTGAAGGTTGAGATCCAGCACAAAAAGGGCATCATTTGCCAATGCCACAGATGCCAATTTTACGGCCATTCGGCCCGTAATTGTTATGCCCGCCCGAGATGCGTCAAATGCACCGGGGACCACGGGACAAAAGAATGCTCCCGCACCGCGGAAGCGACGAACCCCCCGAGCTGCGTCCTGTGCAAAGCCGAGGGGCACCCCGCGAATTACCGCGGGTGCTCCAAAGCCCCGCGCAGACCCCTCGGGGGTCCCCAGCGCCCAACCACCGCTCCCAAAAAGGCTGCACCGCAGCCCTCCGCCCCCGCCCGCTCGGGGCCTCCGCGCGCAGCCGTCCCCTTCGCCGGCGGTCTCGGCGTGGAGCAAACCGCTCCCCCGACCCAAACCCACCGAGGCTCCTAAAGCCGCCCCTTCGTCGGGGCCGCCAAAACCCCAGGCTGCACCCAGCCAAATGCCCCCCATGGAGGATATCCAAAAACTGATCGCCTACATTAAAAAGGAAACTGCGGGTCGCCAAGAACTTGCAGGACAGGCTCAAGGCCTTCCTGGAGCACAGCGAAACTCTCGCTGCGCTGGAGGAAGACTTCTGTTAACTCCCCCAGGACTCTATCCGCGACCTTTGCTGCTCCTTTTCAATCCTCGGAAATGGGTACCAAAATCCTGGGCAGAATAAAACCCCGCTCTCTAACTGTCGCGTACTTGAACGCGGACGGCATCCACTCTCAAAAGGAGGAAATATGCCTATTTCTGAGGAACCACGACGTCGACGTCATGCTCATTCAGGAAACATTCCTCAAACCTTTTAATCGCGACCCGAAAATCGCGAATTACCATATCATCCGCCAGGATAGGCTGACCGGCCCAAAAGGCGGCACCCTAATCTATTACAAACGGTCCCTGCACTGCATACCGCTCGATAGTCCACCCCTCGCTAACATGGAAGTCTCGGCGTGCAAAATCTCCCTCACCGGTCATCAACCGATTGTCATCGCATCCATCTATCTGTCCCCCTCCAAAACGGTGCGGGGAACAGACATAAGAACCCTTCTCGACCTAGGCCAGTCTGCTATCCTCGCTGGCAATTTCAACAGCAGGCATAGCACCTGGGATGCGAACAACTCCAACCCAAACGGGCGAATTTTATTCAAACTTGCGGGTAAGCTCAATTTCAACATTGTAGCCCCGCCAACCCCGACGAGATTTCCGCCTAACGGATCTCACAATCCGTCCACTTTGGATATTGCGTTGTTCAACAACGTCACCATCCCACTGCGTTCGATCGAGACCATCGACGATCTCAGATCCGACCATCGCCTGGTTCTTATGAAGCTGGGCCGGCCCGCTGGTGAGGTCCCTCTGACCAAAACCATCGTCAACTGGCGCAGCCTCGAGGTCAAACTCAAGGCCGCGGAACCCCAGCACCTAGACGGAATCCCTAGCACGATCGACTCGCTCGAAACTGCAAACCGAGCGATCGACTCGTTGTCCCATCATATCGCCACAGCCGTCGAGGAATCGTCGAGGACGGTTCCCGAATCAGATCACCTCCTCGGGTCCCTCCCGGCCGACCTTCGACGGCTGATCAGAACGAAAAATGCCGCCTTGAGACTATACTCTCGATATAGATCCGAGGAGACCAGGATAAATCTGCGCGCCCTTCAAAGGCTAGTAAAAGAGCGCATATCCGAACTCAGATCTGACAGATGGGACAATCTGCTTTGCGACTTGGAGCCTTCGGACGCCACTTTCTGGCGTCTGGCCCGCAGTCTCAAAGCGGAGAACGTGGCCCGTATGTCTCCCCTCGTAATGAGCAATGGTTCCTCCCTTGCGTTGGAGGATGCCGATAAAGCCGAGTGTCTTGCCGACAGTCTAGAGAGCCAATGCACTCCCTCAACCACACCAGTGGACCCCGTTCACCTCAAATTGGTCGAGGACGAGGTGCGCCGTAGAGCAACCCTCCCACCAGAAGGTCCCCCCCTTAAACCGGTCTCCCCCGGTGAGGTCGTTGACATCATCAAGAGGCTGAAAACCAAATCAGCCTCTGGCTCCGACAACATTCCCAATAGAGTGGTGAAAAGTCTTCCGCCTCCGATCATCGGCCTACTAGTGGCCATCTTTAACGCCCTATTAGCCGACTGCTCCTTCCCAGACGCCTGGAAAGAGGCCGTAGTGATAGGTATTCCGAAGCCGGGGAAGCCGAGGAACCTACCAGACAGCTACCGCCCGATCAGCCTATTAAACACCTTAAGCAAAGTTTACGAGCGGATCGTATTAGAGCGTCTCCGCCACTTCACCATCGAAAATAAGCTTCTCCCCGACGAACAGTTCGGGTTCAGAAGTAGCCACTCGTGCGTTCAACAAGTCCACAGACTGACGGAACACATCTTGGCCGGCTTCGAGCACAAGCGTCCGATCGACACCTGCGCCGTCCTATTCGACGTCGCGAAGGCGTTCGACAAAGTCTGGCACGAGGGCTTGTTATACAAGCTCTACGCTCACAAAGTGCCAGACCGACTCGTCACCATCATTCGAGACTACCTCTCGAACCGCTCCTTCCGCTTCCGCGTCGAGCACGCTCTTTTCTCGATCCGGCCGATCTAAGCCGGCGTGCCCCAAGGCTCTTGCCTCTCCCCGCTACTCTTCTCGCTCTACACGAGCGACATTCCCAAAGACCGATACGTCAGCCTCGCTCTTTTCGCGGATGACACCGCTCTCTACCACTCGGGCAGAGCTCCGGGTATTATAACGAGTCGCTTACAGAAGGCGACCACTCGTCTAGGCGAGTGATTCCGGAAGTGGCGAATCGACGTAAAGCCGGAGAAAAGTGAAGCCATCCACTTCACTCATCGAAAGCCCTCAACCCTCAGCTGGAAGTCGGTCCTACAAGGCCACAAACGCGGCCAGATCTCCTTCTTCGGCCAGTCCATCCCATGGAGGGACTCGGTCAAATACCTCGGCGTGACACTCGACGCCAGACTCAACTTCATCGCCCACATTCGTGGGGCGAGAAACAAAGCGGCCCAAGTGCTGGGCAAGCTATACCCCCTGCTGTGCACAAAGAGCAAGCTCTCTCTCAGGCACAAGTTTCACCTCTACAAGGCGTGCGTAAGACCCATAATGTCTTACGCCAGCGTAGTCTTCGCTCACTCCTCCGAAGCACGCCTCGAACCCCTGCAGGTTATTCAAAACCGCTTCACCCGCATCGCAACCGGTGCCGAATGGTACCAGCGCAATGTGGACCTCCACAGCGACCTCAAACTCCCGTCCATCGCGGAACACTTCAGAGAGTGCTCCGAATCTTTTTTCGACAAGGCGTCGACCCACCCGAACCCTCTGGTGGCCAAAGCGGCCGACTACGAGCCGTCCTCGAATTCTAAGACCAATAAGCGCAGACCACGGCATGCGCTAATTTCGTCATCCCCAGGGGTCCCTCCCACCACTCATGAACCATCAGTCACGGACAACACCCACGTCACCACACACACTTCGGACGCTAGCAACACGCTCCGAATCACCGCATCACGCCGCCCTCGCTTCAGAACGCGGCACCTCAGGTACTCACACACAGCGTACACTAAGTACACCCGCGATCAGAGGCGGTTCTCACCGCCCAGAGATTCCGATACAGGCGAAGGTAGTCGGGGAACGGGTCCGCGCCCGCCCTCGACGACCGAGTAGATTCGCCAGAATAACCAATAACCAGACACACGTTATTAAAAAAACTCCGCCGTCGGATAACTACACTACAAGTAGTACACTTTTTGTAAACGGGCCGTGGATCCGGGTCCACGCGCCCAATGTCAGATAAGCTGTTTAAAGTCGAATGGCTCGCAGAGTTAACATCATCAAGAATCTAGATTCCTGTACATTGACAAGGGTCACCAGGTCGTTATGGAGTGTACAACTATCCATTCCATGGATCTTTCTGGATCTTGGTAACACTGTTGTACTTAATAACTTGTTCTGTACTTTGCGTCGCTCTGCTCATCATCAATACGAGTATAGTGCTGAGATTGCTGCGTGCGTTGTCATTCACCGGAGACCCCGCGCCGCACTGCACGTCGATACCTGTGCAACATGCAATTACTGACATGCTAGAGAGCTTGTTCAAGAGGATACACTTATTGGTGTGCCTGTTGAACCATCCGCAGCGTCGCGCTGATAGGAGAGCTTCCACACTGGCGCACCGGGCTGCACGGTGTGCCCTGCGTTTGACGCTATGAGGTCGTGCAGTCAATACCTGCAGGATACATCTAATATAAAAGACAAAGTAATGGACTCGCCCGTGATGACAAAGCTATGGATGGAATATTTTTGTGGTACAGTAAGTACTACTTAGATGCATATCATTACTCCGGCGTCTGCTGCAACCCCTTACTGCAGTACCTTACGTTACTGGTGCTCGAATACATGGTGCTGGTTGTCATCTCGCCGAGGGATGTCGCCGATCCGATACGGAACTCTATTAAACGTGCTTCGATACTGAGAACGGGTACCGCCCGCACGTCTGCCGGCTTGATAGTGGCTAATGGGCTTCCTGGAGCTGACCTTGCGCCCGTCCGTGGTGACATTGGACGATAACGAGCTACGTTGAGAATGCGGGCGCTTATTTTTTTTAAAGTCCTCCTTAATGTTACTGTGCCGCGATTTACAACCACATGTAATTATTGTGATTACCGTGCCAACGAGACGCGTGACGCACCCTTACAGTGCAACTGCGGGCGTAGTAAGAGGGGTGATGTAAGTGTAATGCATGTAATGCATGTGCCTGCGCCGCGTTGTGCCGCGCTATCTGCTCCGCACTTGCTGAACTGGTTTCGATGAGTTTGTTTTTATTGAAAAGGCAACTCGATCGAGAGTTTACGTGTATGTAATTAAAAATCTCCGTCCATACGCGTTCAGTTTCCTTATTTTACCAGTTCAATGTCGCATGACCTTGACATTTTTGTTTAGATTAAATGTTGAGGGATAAACTATAGCGGCGCCGTTATTTGCCCTGCAGGCTGTACGTAATCTGTAGACTCCGCTCTGTAACAACAGTTAATGCACTGCAGGGGGGTTGGGTTTATAATTAATTAAATCCCGCGGGCGTAGCGCGTGCCGCGGTAGCAGCAGCAGCAGCGGCAGCAGAACTCCGCGGCCTAATGGGCGCATGTCGGCTGCAATGTCGGCGGCGTCGGTTCGCGCGCCACAAGCTGCGTACATACCCCTCATTGCGGTTGATGGTGCTATTGTTGCGCAGTTAGGAGCTGTCACCTATTGTGCAGTGGTCGTGTGGTCGGGTGCGGGGCGCGAGGCGGTGCCAGCGCGCGACCGCGCCCCGCCCCGCAAACTGTTCTTGAAACATCCATGAAACTGAACTGTGTCCAGTTCGGCGCACGTCCGCAGCAAATAAATGCTCTATTGTTTTGATGTTCTATATTCTCTATGCAACACGGCACACGGCGCTGTTGTAGCGCTGCATTAGCACCGGAACACTGTTGTGTGTCACGTTTATGGCAATCACGAGCGGACCTGTTGCGGACCTTTGGCACAAATAAAATTTTATTCAATATAAATGACTTGTTTAGTTGTGGTGTACACATACTGTGCTCGGCAGCATGTCTTCAGTCCCCGGATGGGACATTTTACATTTTTGTAGTTCACTTAAGTTTATGAATAACCAACCCATTGTTTAATAAATGCTTTGTCGCTTTCCTCCATAGAGATTATATACCCCGAGCTGCAGCAGCAGGGACCTAGAAGGCCGTTTTAATAGTTAACAAAAACTCCCTGCGTCGACAACACTCCTTTAATGTTTATTAACAACAAATTATAATATATATAAATTTTGCTGCGGGTGGTCTTATAAATAGGTAGATAGTTTAGGCTTGGTCCGTTATCAGAGCCTCCCCTTGCCCCCTTCCTCCGGGCGGCGGCGTACCGAGGGCTGGAGGCGCCGGGGCTGCTTATCGCTCCAGTTGTCCAAACGCGCGGTTAAACGCATCACAGATAAAACGGAACTTCGCCTTCTCACACATTATCTGGAACGTTAACTGTTGATATTAAATGCGCATAATTCAATTAACATTGATACAATTCAATTTCAGCAGTGGACGTGGACGTCTATCGGCTGGTGGTGGTGATGACGAAAATTTAATTTGACCTGTTATTAACTGGGGCTATGATGAGATCTTGCAGTGGAATCACAACCTAAAGCTAGAGAGGTGTAACAAGTTCTTTTTGGTATTATTTGTCAAGTGGGAGAGGAGTTAGGTTGGATACGTCCCTTAATTAATGCAAGTACATTGCCGTGTCACAGTTAGACTACTTAAACTCGCAGCTTCGTGCCAGGGGCGGTGATGAATTTAAATGTATCTTAAAACAAAATTCACGCAATAAAGCGTGTCACGCGTTTGATAGTTTTTTAAAGTGTACACACAGTGTGCTGGTGAACAATCGCGA
Source organism: Ornithoptera priamus (assembly GCA_029034505.1). Taxonomy (NCBI): domain Eukaryota; kingdom Metazoa; phylum Arthropoda; class Insecta; order Lepidoptera; family Papilionidae; genus Ornithoptera; species Ornithoptera priamus. The sequence continues at coordinate 1,813,306 of JARDWD010000397.1, forward strand.
CTGCGATCACGAGAATGCACAAACCCTCCAAGTTTATTGTCAGTCACGCCCCCGCCCCCGGCCCTGGCCCCGGCCCCGGCCACGCACCCGCCGCCGGAGTAGAGCGAGCTCTGATCCGACTTTAATAATAAATGATTGGCGATAAAGTGTGATTGCACAAATCCAGTGTAATGAGTTCGAGTTCGTTACGTTGTAAACAAATTGTATTTGTTTTTATTTTGCTTACAGGTAATTGGTGAACGCGGCCATGTCACGTTAGGAAGGGTGACCCACGGGGGAGTTGGGGTCATGTCAGTCTCCACAAGTAATAGATAGTTTATACAGGTAAGCAGCAGTAGTGTTAGCTCATGAGTAAGAGTGTGTTCACGTCATTCATATTTATGTCTTTGACATGTAGACTGAGTGGTAACTTGGCTTTGGACAAACGTTACGGATTTCCTTCTTTATTAGCTCTCCTTTATTCAATGCGCCAAATGCCACTACCGGGCCGCCAGATCTCATCACATACAAAGGTATATTTGTGACAAATTGTTACCTGGTGCGACGCCGTCCGCGTGTGCCGTAAGATTTTATCTAGTGACGGCATCAAAACGAGGTCAACGCCTTAATGAGCATAGAGTCGTCAGTAACGAAACCTTTTAGAAGACGTGACGACGTCTTTTATAATCATCGTCGATTATGCTGCTGAGCGACGCGTCCACACTGGGCTACAGTACTTTGCAAAGAAGCAGTTGCTCGATTCCCTACTACTGCTCTCTATCATTTTCCGACTCGAACCGTTTCCCCAAAACATGTGTTCCTCATTGGCTGAACCGATATTGATACAGCATGTTCCTGTAATGGCAGACAAGTCTTCATAAGAATACGTACTATACTTCTTATTTTCCGGTTAAAGATGTCCTTAAAAGTGCTCTAAGTGGAGGCTGGCGTCACGCGAGGAACTAGAGCGCAGTGCTGTGTGCTTCACTTGTAAAGTTTAATCTTTACCATATTTCGCTTTGTGCCCGCGGCCAGTTAATCACTGTGCGAACGAGACGAAGGCTCTTTTAGAATTCTGCCGCCGCCGGGTGAACGTACCGCACGTACCGCACGTGTCGCACGTACCGCACGCATCGCCCCGTGCCGGGCGCTGGTAGTGACGCAGCGCGGTATGATAACCAAGTCAGTTAATAAATATGCGTTCGAGATGTCACAACATTTGAATGGCGAGGCTCCATGCGCTCCGCTTTTGTCTGGTTACATTTGTACAGATAAGACAACTCGTCCGGAGATCAAACTGTGAAGTTAGCAATCAGCTGGATCAAGCCGCTCCGCCGGTCGGGCGCAACGTCCGCCGGAAGTGGTACTGTACTAAGTAACAAGACAATTTCATTCATATTATATTTTTGATGCGGTAACGGTTAAAATCAGTTTAAATATGTATATATTAATGTTGCTTATTGTTAATGTGTATATATATATATATATATATATATATATATATATATATATATATATATATATATATATATATATATATATATAAATATATATGTGTGTATAGTTGGTGAGTACCCGGACGACGTGAAACGAAACTCGTATCTTCTCACTGAATCTCTAACCTACAAACCTGTACTACTTTACAGACATGTCTGTAATCGCAGTTCTATGTGGCGGTCCTCGTCGCCGGGAAGCACGTTCAGCGGTGAGGGATTCGTCGAGCTCTTGTTCCTTCCGATCCTTATGAATCGCTGTCAGCTAAACGGCGAGTTAGTCCACGTAACAAATACTACCAATAAAATGATTGCTGTTAATGCTGCGAACTAGATGTAAGATGTACTCGTACCGAGACACAAAGTATCTAGAGCATTACTCTAGGTTTTGTTGTGTTGACAAAGAACGCAGTATTATGCTAAGTGAACCGCTGATCTGGAGGTCTGCTGTAGCCAAGGTATAGGCGATCTGTTTAGATCATTGTCTGATCTGCCTGTTTGTGTGAATTACCATACAATGTGCGGCGCGGGGTGAATGACTCGTGACGTCAGTGCCCGCGCCCCACCACCGCCCCGCGTCCCGCACCGCGCCGCCGGATGCGAGTCCTCATCTCCGTTTAAGCTTAACCATTGATAATGTTATGCTCCATTTGATATGTCTTCAGCGCGTCGATTGAACTACTTAGTGGTGTATAGGTCTCCCTCTCGCCGGAGACGGCCTGTACTCGTACAAGGTGGCTATTAGCGCTACGCCGGTTCTTATCGTGTACCTAGAACCTAGGCCTAGAACTTGTACGACAGCTGCGTACTTCTCAGTGACGCGGTGGTTTCCAATGCGCTGTTCTCATCATTTGTGTTGGGTTACACAATGTGCTATGTTGCAACATGGCTTTTGAATTTTAGCAGAGGTGTCCTTTGCGAGAAGTCAGATCTTTAGATCTCTAGAAATATTACTTAAAACAAAAGAATAAATTGTCAAGGATATATAAATATAAGTGAGAGGTTGTACCGAATGTCGCAGTGACCAGCGCAGTGACCAGCGCAGTGACCAGTCTATTTGTAGCGCATTGCACGGACGCTGCGGTGGCATGCCGCTGCAACTTGGTGCGGCTCGGTTGCTACTAAGCTTCAACTCGACACTGAGATGGCAAGGAGCATAACTTATATGTATCACCCCCACCAACGTGCACTTGGGTGGTGAATAAATAACTTTAACTTTCGTCCTGAAAGAGATGACGCTAAGTATGAAAGTATGGAAATTTTATGATTACTGATAGTGATAACCTGTTTATTGACAAAATGTAACAACTACCATTACATTAAACCTAGTATTTAAAAATTAAACAATCCAATGGATTTATATTCCTACTCGGTAACAGGTCGCGACGTGCGCGTGCGCGTGCGCGTGCAAACACAGCGACAGCGGCCTGTTAACATTCATCCGTCATCTCTGGTGAGGAGTGATCGACCTGGAACAATGCCGACGGTATTTGCATAGGAGGGGACAACGACACCGGCGTAATTCACAAATTCGTAGAGGGCAATTAGCGAGGACTTGGAAACTAGTCTAATAATAGCCATGGAGTAACGACCTGCGCGCTCTCCACTTGGATTCTAGTGCTCACCAACTACCTGGCCGCGGTGGCAGCGCTCCGGGATCGGTTGTTTGTGTGCAACGGGGTGCGAGGGCGAGAGCGAGGAATAAGACATGGTACTAGATGAGAATTAAGGACGGTAATAGGTTTCAACGTACATGTATCAAATATTCAGGCAGGCTCTTTGGCGCGGCTGAGTAGTCCCAAGAGTCAGGACAGATAAGGTAATTTGGTTTCTCCTGAAGGCGCCGTAACATGATTAAAACATTCCGGGGTGGTGGGCGGTCGGAATGGTCTCCTGTTTATTGTAAATCATAAACTAATCATAGACGGCGTTAATGTCGGTCTTGGTCATGATGCACCGAAACCGATCAGTGACCAAATGACGGTGGTTCTGCTTCAGACATACCATCGATGTGTGTGTTTTTGTGTTAAAACGTTACTGTACGCAAGTAATCTATTTTAAATAAAAAGTAGTGAAAATAGCGACGACTTGAGTTCCAACTTTACCTCGAACTCCGAAGAGTAGGAGGTTTTTACCAGAATATAACGCAATGGAAAATTCCCAGGGCGTGACGTCACAAAAACCATTAGCTAAGTAACCCGACAAATTACTAAATGGACAACCTGTTCCCCGCCCGGCTCCTCCCGGCTGCTGCCGGCTGCTCCCGGCTGCGGACTCCGGCTCCCAAGCTCTGCTAAGTTTTACGGGATAAATGTGTGGCGGCATCAATCAGGGAGCGCTAATCCTCTGTCGCCGGGCCCCGAGTGACGCCCTCCGTGAGTACACTGACGTACTCATACTGGTGTAGTGTAATTAGTGGAGTAAGCGCCCGCCGCCTGCCGCCCGCCGCCCGCCGCCCGCCGCCCGCCGCTACCGGTGATCGATTCTGTACGTGGCTCTGCGTCACCAGTGATTTATGGGAGTGTGCCAAGGCTCCGAAAGACTGATGAAAGTGAATTCTATTTATTATAAGGAACAAAGGGAGTCCTTATTAGCTGGGGGCCCACTGGGCAGGTACCGTACAGTTCACCAATTAGAGTTGAGACTCCGCTGCATCATGAAGCAAGCAGACATAATGCTGTTCCATCACGCGACGAAGACGTGACATGGTTATTGCTCGCACTTCATTGAAATCCACAAAAATAAAGGTTGAAAATCTTGAGTCTATTTCCGCTTGTGGCCCTTTGTGGGGCTCCGGGGTCCGCTCGGACCGTCTGCGGAAAGGTTTAATGGAACCTTCGAATATAAATTAACATTTCAAATATCAGCGAATAGGATGTAAGGGTCCATGGATTGGCTTGTGACGTTTTATTTCTTATTTAAATAGGCTCCGTAAGCCCCGGCGGCCCCGAATACCCGCTTTCATATTTCTTTTATTGACCCTCGGGGCGAGAGACACAATTATAAAGCTATGTGTTCCACCTCCTGCTCCGAGGGGAGCAGCGGGAGAAGCGGCAGGCGATCGTCATAAAAAGTGAAGTGTATTTCTTTAATATTGTTTGTCAACCGTTGATTTTACGTTTGAAGGTTGCTGCGACTTGCGATTCCAAGGTCAAACGGGTTCGAGACCGGCACGCGTCTCAAGTGTTAATCATCTCCTGGCTCTAAACAAAGAACGGATTAACATTTTTAACCGGAAATCAATAACGACCGAGTTATCTGTTTATAATTGCAGTGTTCATAAATACAGCAGTCGACTGCCGGACAAAAGTCTTTCCTGAGCCTCATGCCCAGACTGAAGCGTCTGACCTTTCCGGATAAGGAGCCTCAGGCGGTTTGGTTTGCGTGTCCGCGGTCTCCAGCCTGCGATACAAACAAACATTCTATCATACTGTTCTTTTTTGGCACCAGATTCTACCTGGACTTAATTAATTAGACGTGCACGGTCAGCGGTCGAGCACCGAGCCGGGCAGCGGTCGCCGGCGGAGTGCTCCGCAGACGTGGGCTGCGTTTTATCGGCGCGCCGACGCGAACCACCAGCTGACAGGATTTACGACGGAAGTAATGTGATTAAGAGACAATTCCGGCGGAAGAAGGCCGGGCGCCGGGCGCCGAGCGGCCACTTGCGCCGCGCGACCTCCACAATTAGCTGATTACAACTGAGAGACTATTAAATGTCCTCATTAATACTGGATCAAGCTTTCTTATGTTGTAATCGGTAAAAACATTATTTTCTATTTTCGTCATTTCTCATTATTTAATTTCATGAAATGAGTCCAAAATAATCACATTGATAGGCTTTTATACAGAAACACTTACCGCATGGCCAGTGTGACGGGTACGGCTGCGCTTCATCAGTGCACCGTGCAGCGTGCAGCGTAGCGGACGCTGTGCACGCGCTGCAGCGGACGCCGGAGGCAATGTCGCAAAAAGCTATGAGTGCAAACACGCACTTGAATTTAGTTGAAAAAATTATTTACTCGTGTCGTGCTATGCCGTGCTGCTGCGCGGGCTCACGGTATACCATTTGCTCGGCGTAAGCACTTGTAGGTGGTGAGTGTTGGGGCAGTGGGGAGGGTTGCCGGTGAGCGGGGCGGCTGTAGTGTCCTCTGTTACAATAATATTGTCGGAGCGCTCGTGTGTCCGCGAGCTCGTGTGGTGTGCTCAAAAATGTAAACGAGCCACGTGAGTACAGTCGCGAACACAAGGTTCGTTCTACTCTCGTAACACCCAAACCGAAAAGAGAGGTGATGCCATCAGTACTGCTGGCCTGCGTGTGCCCGTGCTGCTGATCACTACTGTTTATATAATTACGAGTACAACCACTCCGTGTGTTGGTTGGCTCACCAACTGAAACTAATTTCAACATCCCGGGGAAAACTAATACTGTAATAACTAATAATAACATAACTAATTAATACTCAAAAAACTTCAGAATACATCCATCGTCGGAAGGAACCTCTAGTCTACCATTTGACCGTCGCGCGTCCTCTAGCTCTTTGTTTCGTCATTTCGCAGACTTGTCCTTATACATTTGTTTTTATTTTTTCGTATTTACGTCTTGCCTCACTCAATTCACTACCTTCTTCGGTCTTTCAAAAAAATATCGTCGCTAACTTGCTTGTGCTTGGCCACTGGCTGATCACATCGTACTTGAACCTCTTAAACCCTCGGCGACGTACCGTTACTGTACCTCTGCGCCGGAAACACGTGATCGCATTCGCAGACCTCATTACTTTGACGACTCACATTCACCACTTGCACGCATGTGTTTCAAATCTATTGTGGTAGCTAACCATGGCTTACCATATTTCGTCATTATTAAACTGTCTCGCTGTGGCCGACTGTGGTGGTATAACTGCTGAGCTTATTCGTCATGACAACATGAACAACAGTTCGAGAAAATTAAATATACACAGTTCCACCCACAGCTGCCTGCCGAACTCGGACGCAGTAATGTTTGAACACTACGCCGTGGGTGAGGTGCAGCCTGTGTGTGTGTGTGTGTGTGTGCGTATCTAGTCGTGTGTGCGGCGAGGGAGCGAGGGCGGTGGTGGTGGTGGTGTTGGGGGGGGGAGTAGGGGGCGCACAGGTAGCATTAGTAAACAAATTCAGCTCGCTGTTATTTTGTGCATGCGATTGTACATAAGCCAACTGGCTGGGCCCGACATTGGCCGCGGGCCAAGCGGGCCCCGCGTGCATTACACAAATGAGGGTACAGCCGTGCCGCCACCCCCGCGCACCCCCGTGCACCCCCCGCCACCTTCTGGCTGCGGCTGATAAAACGGAAATGCAAGCAGGCTCCGCGCACAGCCACCAGAAGGACAATGGCATTGAAATGGCACTGCGCGGGGGAGGGGGATAACGTGTACTCGCCGGTCGTGTCTAAGCAAGTTCCAACGTGTCATTTGTTGTTTATTTATTAAAATAACCACTACCCGCGAGCGCGGGGATGTTTCTGTACCACCACCATCACCATCACCACCACCACCACAGTGCGATCGCCGTCCTAAGTCTGTAGAAATTGTTTACCTTAACAATATTATTTACGAATCCCTTTCCACCAGAACACAGCGACGTTGTGGTAACACATGTGTGGTGGGGTGGTACCTTCACATTCACCTGTGTATCAGTAACCAAGAACCTAGCGTCGCACCGCACCGCGCCGCGCCGCACGCCGGCTGCAAGCAAATCAGATAGTGGACTCCTAATTATTATGTTATCAGCATCTAGTCCCAGACAATTCTATGATGGTGATTGTTCTCGCGTCCCGCTCGCTCCAGTGGGTTGAGGGTAGACGAGGAAAGAGACGGTGGAGTGAAGCAGTGCGCCGGAGCCGCGCCGCGGACCGTTAGCTACGACGCGCGGTGCGCGGCACAGGAGAATGCGTTTCCGTTTACCCCTGGCGCGGGAAGAGGGGTGTTATGAGTTAACGCTTGCATTTGTTTTCGAAGTTCGCCTTCCCTCTTCCTCTCGTTAGTGTTAGGATGGAGCTCGTTAAGAAGATGTTAATTATGTACAATATTTTATGTGGAAACAGATTACAAACAAACTTTATATTATACAGCATTGCTGCGCGCGCCCTGCTCACAAGAAACAATCGGTACGGACTTTTGTAATTTTTATTTAAAGTCGGTTAAATTTTGGTTTTGATGGAAAAACATATTAACAGAAAGATATAGCCCCAACTGCAGGAGCATGGAGCAATGGGAACACTCGGCGAAGGCCCGCGCCGCTTTCAGCGATAACAACTCAATAGAATAAGTTATATGTCATCAGCCGGCAGACGTCCACATGCAGTCCGCATGGCCTCCGGTACCGTCGGGCACATCCGGGGGGACTAGGGCCATTCCCCACCACGCAGGCGCAATGCGGGTTTGTAGGAGCTAAAACCTCGTTTGTTGCTTAGCAGGGTGCACCACGAGCAGGTGAGGGATTGGCTTGGGTCCCGTGAGTTTTTGTGCGGGGGATCCCTTACACACACACACACACACACACACACATGTATATGTATTGTTATCTAACCAAAGGCTTATTTATTTATATTTTACTTTTAATATAATTGTTTCCACGCCTTGCTCTTGTACGTTGGACGGTGCGGGTTTCGCCCTGAACCGTTACGGTGGGCCCGCCGCGCTCTCGGGTGAGTGTGCGTGCGCGTGCGCGTGCGCGTGCGGGCGCGCGCCGCGCTGTGGCCGCTGCTCCGCCGCTCGTCTTTTTGTCCGCGGTGCGGTCGCGGCCTTTTGTATTGTTTGTGCATTGCAAGTTTTCTTTCACCTATTTCGTTTTGTGCTTTCATTATCTTTGTCCATTGTATTGCAGATTCAAATCGATCTCCGGCGGCCGTGTTGCACGCGGTGGCAAGCTAGGGTATTTTTTAATCACGGCGCGCCGCGGCGAACGGGACATACAACTGGTAGTGGATAGTGTAGCCCGCAGCAGGAGGGGCTAGCTGTATCACTGCGAATCGTAAAGCTGCATATCGTCTTCGCAGAGAAATTAGATTGAGAGATCGTCTAGGTACGCGATAATGTACTGACGGAGACCACCGAGAGGCAGCGTATCCTTTAATATTCCCCGCGCGATAATTAAAAAGAGACCGAAGTAGTGATCGTTGGGTAAGACCTATGTCCAACAGTGGATATCTATCGGCTGATGAAGATCAATAAAAAAAAGGTATGCAATAACAACGCAACTGCGAGGTCTATCGCAATGCAATAGTGTGCATAAACGGTAAAGCCGACGATTAATTATTATAGCTACAAGACATTTTGAAGCTTCGAAACCATTGTGGTGGTACGTCGGGCTCGAAACTGGTACGGTATCCCCGGGCACGCGCACGCGCACCCACTGGCGGTAAATGATAACTTGGCGTAAACTCTTTACTTTACTTTACCCGCCTTGTTGTCGCCTCGCAATAAAAACTGGAACACACGTAGCTTGTGTGCACGGTTGTAATCAAGTAAATACACGAACGCACTACAAGCATAGATAAGGACGGAAATGATTGTCGCTGGGTTCCCGATTCCAAATATCAACGCGGTGTCGACGTCCGCGAGAGGCGCCGCGCGGCCGTGGGATGTTGCAGCGAACTTTCTCCATTCTACTAAAATTTAGTTTAGATCTCGAGTCGACGTCGCTAAGTGACAGCCGTTCGACTTTTGTATTTTCAGCGACACGACGCGTCGACGTGACGCGCCCGATCCGCTCCCGCAGCGGCGCCGGCGCAGACTATCAGCGTCGTAATTAATGGGAGAACGGTTATAACCATCAATAAAAGCTAACGGAATATCATCAAGTCAACGCATGCGCAGGGACATAACTAACCTGCTAATCTACTGTTGAATGGCAACAACACCTAAGTTGAAACCAGGTTGCATTATTAAAGTTACTTGTACACAGCACTTCCGCGTTCCCAGAGGCGTTGGAGTCTGCGAGTGAACGTGAAAAGTTTCTTTTATTTATTTATTTAAAAACCTGTAACGAGTGGAGTTTGAGTTGGTGTTTGAGTATTTCGCGATTGTCGCTGCTGCTGCGGCGGCGTTCCCCTCGAATTGATTACACGCCTGGAAACTAGAGTGTGACAAATCGCCGGTGTTTTAGCCAGGGAGCCCGTGCTGCTCGGTGCCTGGTGTTCGGTGTTTGGTGGTTGGTGCCCCACTTAGCGCGCACTCGCCGCCGACTCGCTGTCAGATTAGATTCAGTCGAAGCGTTAACGGGGAAAGTGAAAACGTCCGGCCGTTGACACGTTCCCCCACATTGCGCCGCTGACAAAGATCTCCCCCTCTCCATCAATCATTTCAATTATATTTGGATTTACGAGACACAACTAACGGGGACTAACACCGTTTCCGGTTAATCATTGTTTACATATACTGCAACAATATGTGCAGCCGTTTTGTAGTCCACAGGTATGTAAGATAAAAATAGCAAATATAAATTAAGTTTTAACTTGGGTACTAGAGCTGTAGGTTAACGATAACGTCTCTTATTTACTTGAAAGTATAATTTTCTAATAACTCACCCCGACATAGCCCCGCGCCGCCGCCCCCACATTTGAAGCAATTAAGATTGTATTACGGTGAGGAGTCGGGCCCCGCCCCACTGGTCAACTTTGGTTTTTTTGTTCAGTTTATGGTACTCCAAGTGAAATTTATGTTATCTTCATTATGATAACAAAGTTTTCTTCAACATGGTCCCAAAATTGACTTTTGTACAAATTTAAAAAGAATTGTTCATGTACCAACAGATTGTCGAGTCTATGATGGAGTCGCTTCTTCGTGAGCTTACAACTGCATAGGTTTTGCTTATGGTTGTCGCCATGGTGTCGACGTGGTTTACTAACATTTCTTTCGCTTAAGTTTGAAATATACCACAGTTCGGTTTATTACCGGGCTAACGAAACTTACTGTAGTATGCCCCAAGGCGTAGAGTGAGGTTTCATCCGGAGCATGCACTGCTGCCGACGCCGTATAACGTAGTTCCATACAATATGTTTTATTGTATATATATAATAGGCGGTGACAGGACAGTGTGCTGTTTAGGACTCGACTTCCGGGCAGACCGCTCGGGTACAAATTACTGGCTAAACATTTGACCTCTACTGACGCCGCCGCTCACAGCCGGTGCGAAGGTATCCTGGCCGTGTCACTCCGCCGCCTTATCAGTGCTTGACTCCCGCGGCGGGCGTTGCGCCGGAGGCGGGTGCAGTGTACGATTACCTGTTGTTTAACGACTTGATCTCGCTGCTATGCTCTCGTCTCATCTTATCATTTGCATAGCCATCTGAATTATTTATTTAGCAATAGTTGCGTGTAATTCAGCGGCTACCAACGCAGCTGACATATTCATGTGTGCATCGTTTGCTCGTAACCGATCACATCATTTCTTGTATGATTATTAGTAATAATCCCGTTTGGAGCTGGTTTGAATGTAACGTGATGTGAAACCGGGTGTGGGCGTGTCTCCCTGGCCGCGCCAGCACCGCCCCGAGCGGCTCCCCTAGGAAGTAGCTGCTGCAATATGCAACAGCAGCTCCGACTGCTGGCGCCGCCTGCAGCGTCACATCCGGTGCATTTTTGATTTCAATTATGCGCCTTACTTCCGGCAGTATCATGAAACATGCACGCAATGTAACGTAGCTTCTTATTGCATATAACATTACTTGAGATTTAAAGCTAACAGCGTACCCTTAATGTATGACGTTGTAGTGCTTAGACAATATGATTAGGTAATAGCACAAGCAGCGTGCCGTACGAGCGCGAGCCGCAACGGGGCTGACTGCTGCGGTGATACAGCACGTCTGCAACAGCGCCGGTTAATTTGTCACGGTCTAGAACTCCAACGATCAAAGAGAAAAGATACACTAGAGAAACAAAAAAACCAATACAAGTTTAGTTCTAACCTTCTCAATGTTCAGTGGTGGCCGCGGCAGCGCTTCCTCTCGCGGCACTGCACACACCATATTTGTTCTCTTACGCCTCGAAAATGTCTCCAACAATACCAACAGAGGATTTTCTCTTTCTCCCTATCATATAGAAACCGTTATAAAAAGATACTAACGCTGCTGACGCTACATGAATACAGAGAGCTATCGAGTGCTGACCAGACACGCATCGGTGCCCAAAACTTTGTAGCCTACCATTTTTCACTGGTGCGGTTAAAGAAAAATACTTCACTTAAAGCTACGTATTCTTTAGCAATGATGCAACTATTATTTAGATTAATTGTTATAGTCAATACATTTCATCATTATCATCATCACCATCAGCCGGTACACGTCCACTGCTAGACATAGGCCTCCCCGAAAGTTTTCCACATATAGTCAGCACGGCCGCCGGTACCGCGGGGCACCAGAGACTGTCGTACGTAGAGATTTGAACCATTTCTCACCAAGCTGGCCCATTGCTGGTTGGTGGGTGCCAGAGCCTCGTTTGTTAATTAGCAGGCTGCACCACGAGCAGCTGAGGCTGGCCTGGATCCCATGAGTTGTTGTGCGCGTCAAGTGACGCTGCTTTTTGCAATAACTATTCTTTTAAATGAAGATACAGCTGTAACTTAGTTAAACTTTATAAATAACATTATCAAGTAGTGCACCAAACTTAGTACCAAATTTGCCCCTATTGCCCTCTTGCAAACGCACTCTAACCTAATGATAGAATGGAAGTGCAATAATATGTAAAGATCGATAAATATTTGCTCGTCGGGGAACTAAAACCAAATCCTTGGAGTGCCATTGAGCTGAACTACATAAAAGCCGTTCTGGGAATATATTTTACGTACCACCTGCAGGATTGTACCAGGGCACTAATTTACTGGAACCTGCGCATTACTCACCGGTGCAACAAACGGTCGCCGCCACGCGGAGTAAAGTGTAAGTAAAAATATACTCGTAAGTAGAACCTTAATTTCCGGAGCAAGGACGTCGGGGAAACTGGAGCATTGTGATAAATAGACCTTCATTACTTGTTGACCACGCAAGTATCTGCTCGTCTGTGCTGTTGCTTTGAGATGGCAAGTACTGGTGGATACTCAGCTGTATACCGTTTCAGGAACTACAGAAGAACCGTTACTGGTGGTAGTTATTTACTGCCCGAGACCCTCTAAGTACCAAAGCAGTCGCCGTAAATTGTAGCCGTGGGGAATCAGGGGAATGAAAACCATCCCCACCGTCATATACTGCTCCCCACCGTCATATACTGCAGCGGCGAGACCACACGTCAATCCCATTGATAGATGGAGAAATCAATGAAAGTACATGACGTAACCTGATGCAATATGTTTAACCGTGCATACTCCGGTTGCCCTCCGCTCAGGCCGCAGACGGCGCCGCTGATGCGTGGCTTGCTATCGAGCAAGTTATGCACTTTCGTTATATTAACTGGTTGTCAATGTAGCGAGCTGTTGCTGCAGCATGCCGGGCACGCTGCCGGAAGTGGGTTCGCGTTGCTCCCCGCTAGGCGGCAGTATGCTGACGCGTCTGACACGAGCGGAATTGGAAAACGCGCATCGTCTATTCAGAACCTGATGTTCCCTGAAACAAAGACATTTGTCTTGCCTTGCCGTGATAGATCTTTACTCTCGCTACGTATATTATTTTGACGAGATATTCAATGAAGGTTTTTGTTATGAGGAATACGTGCAGAAGTTACCTGGGCGGGGTACCACTTACTCGCAACTTGCTTCCCACCAGCTCTGTATCGCGCCCTCGTCATCGCACGGCAGCTGTCGCCCGTATCACTTACTAACATAAATATATATATATATATATATATATATATATCACACAAAAAACTATATAATTATTACTTTATAAAACTTTGATAACTCGGTTATGTCTCGCAGACGTAACGCAACAACTTGAATGGTGCTAAAGCGTTGGTGTAAGTGATGAAGTAACTCGCTGGGAAACATTAAATACCGTTCCGGAGGCTGCGATCTTATAACGTTCAGAAAATGTTCTTATTTGGCGAGCGACTGCGCCGCGCGTGGTCAGGGCGATCTGGTGGTGATTTCCACATGGTATGATAAAACATCATCATCATCAGCCGTTAGACGTCCGCTGGCTAGATATAGGCCTTCCCCATAAATCTCCACATCGATCGGTCTTGCGCCGCAGTCAGCATGGCCTCCAGCAACGCCAGATATTAGGGCTTCTCGTCTGTAGGGGTTCATTTGAGGGAATCGAGCTAATTCCCAACATGCTGGTTTAATGCGGATTGGTGGGAGCTAGAGTCTCGTTTGTAGACTAGCAGGATGCACCACGGGCAGGCGAGGTTGACTTGGATCCTTTAGGTTGTTATGCAGGCGCCCTTGCACCTCTGTGTTATATGTTATAGCAATATATGTAAATTATGACAAGCAACTGTTTGGTGCTACAGGAGTTTAGAATTCAGTTCGACTCCGAGCCTGGGGTGGAAACTGGTACAGTGACAAACTAGTGATGTAAGCCCGTATTTACAGCTTGCTAGTTGCTGCAGGTCGGAAAATTTATCTCGTATGTGAATCAGTAAATATTTGTTTATTATTGAAAAACATTTGAATTTATATGAAACTAACTAAGTTGCGGTCTGCGTACAAACGTCGCGATGCGTTCACACCGAACCGCTTCCAGCTAAGCTGTCCACTGGTGGCCTTGTCTACCTGAACATAGAACAATGGAGCGAGACTTGAGGCCGGTGGTGGCGGAGAGTGTCACCACATACAGTTCGCTGCAAATGTTAAATGCAAATTTAATGCATTACTCATTGTGGTATACTATCGTAGCGATAAAGTCGTCATGCGAATGTGGAGAATCCGTTCCATGCACATTGCGCTACCGAGTCCCAGCGCTGGGCGCGTACCGTGTACTTTGAAATAAATAGTTTAATCGACAATAAGATACATAGGAGATATAAAATTCATTGGCTCGCCATTTCCTTTCACTCGGAGCAGTTAAGTGTCTAATCAGATGTTTAAATAGAAACTAAGATTTAAAATTAATTACTTTTTCGTATAAAAAGAAAGGTTTCTTATTTAACATTTTATAATATAACTAGGGGTGTACGGGGTCCCGCCCAACTCACGGGGCCCAAGCCAGTTTCACCCGCTCGTGGTGCAACCTGATAATGAACAAACGAGGCTCTGGCTCCGACCAACTCGCATTGGGACAGTATGGTGCGAAATGGACCGAACCCTCCCAATATAACCCCCTATAAACGTGGTGATCTTTGGAGAAGCCTATGTCCACCTGTGGACGTTTATCGGTTTATGTAGTAGTAGTAGTAGTTAACAGCCCGTAGATCCGGGTCCACGCGCCCAATGTCAGATAAGCTGCTTAAAGTCGAATGGCTCGCAGCGTTATCATCATCAGGAATCTAGCTAGTAGTAGTAGCAGCACAGCTTTGAATATTGGTGTACTGCTCGAGGTGTGACCATTGACCACAGCGCCCTTCAACCCCCTTACGTCCGGCGCACGCACCGAGCGCTGCGAGGGAGGTACCACTCGTCGATACTTGACATGAAGTTTCCGTAAAGCGAGCGTAATGTCGTCAGTGCCACAATGTGAAGTGACGTCGAGCATCAATGGCGGCGCAGCATCAGGTCGCACTGCGGCGGCGTTGATTAAATTGGGCACTTCATTGTTGTCGACGTGGCCGCATGCCCCCGCCCCACCTGAACACTTGAATCACATGAACGTTACGCAGCGGCCGCACTCATTAGGCACGGAGCAGGTGATCATTTGTGTATACGAGATTTCCGCCCGCGTAGAGCCCCACCATGATATGTCTGCAGCTGTAATCAACTATAGGTTAGCTAAAAATGGATTTTATAAAATGTTACCCTCGAACAGGGGTTACGAGGGTTTTATGGGCAATAAAGCGGAAGGGGAGCTACTAATTTACACATAATATGCACATTTACAAGTTCAATAACTGTTGTTACGTATTAACAGTAAATAATTAAATCTATTAACTGCAGCGTTTAACGGCCAATGGATCTCGCAGCAGCGACAATCGCATCGCACCCGGGCACCCGCCTCCACCTCCGCCCCCGCCGCACGGTAATTACCTCTATCCGGTAATATCCGGCCATTGACGCCCACTTTAGCCGGTAATCGGATTTTCAGAGATTTAAACTTAATTCAGCTCGCTGTTCAATTCCTCCGCCGGTACATATTCATTTATATTTATACTACGAAATATGAGCAGGCTGGACACCTGATTACACGTGTTACGCCTGCCGACAACAGATCGCAATTTACACCTTGACATGTACCACAGTCGCGTTACTGCAATAATATCAGTAGCAACGTCCGGCGCACCGGAGCGCAGTAACGGCTCGCGGGATAAGCCGCAGCATCCATTCTTGTATTGCCGCCGGTATTCTCAATAGGAACTTAATGTTCCGGAATATTAAATTAAACATCCATTAATGAAGTGATTGCAGGTCGCGGGCAGTACTTAGCGCGCCGCGGCAGCCGCAGCCGCAGCCGCAGCCGCAGCGAGTGCGCCTGCGCTGCAATGTTACTTACTACTCGTGTATACTTGTACCAGCGATATCTTCTTGTTCGTTCGCGTTCGCAAAGATTTAGTGGATCTAGTACATTTTTACATTAATTAGGTTATAGCGAGGCGGCGAGTCCCAGCGGTGGGCACCCAGTTATGCTGTACGAATGTTGAATTGAAGCCGGAGAACACTCGTTTGATAATTCGCAACGCAACGCAACGCAACGCAACGCAATAGCAACGGGAGCACAGAGTAACGATTCGTCTGCCCATAGCAACGTGACGTCAGTTAAGATGTTTACATTACACTGCCTCGCTGTGGTTCCCGTCAATCATCTCCTCATTTATGACAATAATAATGATGATTCTCCGATAACAGGTTAATGGCTCGGACTTAATCTGTTTTTTTATACAATTTCTACTCTATTCTTATTTTATTTATTTATTTTAAAGAATATAAATAAGTAATGTCGTGCGGTCCGCCCGTTGCTGGAATTGCACCTGGTTGTCGCACTCCCCTCCCGCTTCGTGCACTCCAGAACTTCGAATAGGATACCAACCTGCTATAACTGGTTGCTATAACCCGACCTCGTCTATTGTCCCAGCGTCCGCACAATTCGCGTCCGATCACCTCGTTGCCACCTGTTCAACCCTCACCCCCGCTCCATCCCCAACCTTTGCGCGACAGCACGCGGTGCAAACGCCCCTAATCCCTCTATTTGAATTTAATTCCCGTTAATTATTAGTTAGTGCGTGCTCCAGGGGTTAGCTGTTCCAGTTTGTCCATTAGGTTAATCCTTCTGACATTTTACAGCCACCGGCGGCGGGGCGGCGGGGCGGCGGTGTGGCGGTGACGGGAGAGGAGCGAACGGGGAAATGTATTCGGTCGCATCCCTGTCGGTTTTCGGTTTCGATTAACATAATATAATTCTTATAATTCTTTTCATCAGTGTTTACTGCACAAGTAGATTCGTATGGCACTGTGTCGTGTTGAATACCGATTGGGTTATACCGGTTTCTATATTCAAAGTTGTTAGTGAACTATCATCATCATCATCAGCTTATAGACGTCCACTGCTGCCGCTGGACATAGGCCTCCTCCAAACATCTGGGAACTGTAACTATAAGGAGATTGTTATATTACGTTTGCTACAAAGAAAATGTTATTCCTCATCTATTATGTCCGCCCAGGGTTTTACAAGCGCCGCCTATATCTAAAATCACGTGACCGCATTCACAGCCCTGCATTCATCTTTAGTCACTTGGTTGCAAGTGTTTTGGTGACTTACCACGTATCGTGACCTTGTTCGGGCGACCGGCTCGCCTTCACCCGGCCTCTGTGCCGACATACGACATTACGGGTTTGAGAGACGTTCCAGCTTCTTAACTTACTCGAGTCCGAAGGTAGTACATCATTATTTGACACTCTGTGATCATACCGACTATATTTGCAGAGAAGAGAAATACATAAAATATAAAAGAGTTAATGAAACTTGTGTTAACTGAAGATAGCAGTAAGATGGAAGTATGATGGTTGGGGCAAGATATTCTGAAAGGGATAACTGCAAGAAATCATTACATAGTTTCCATCATCTCGCAACGTTTTCCCCACTCGGTGTCTGTCCGCTACGTACAGATGTTGTCGTATCGCAGCGTGTCTGCGAGCTTGTGCATGGAGCAGCAAGGTCCAAGTTGTGCAGCGCGGTGCACTTGCAAACTTTAACCAGTTTGAAATCAAATCTATTGTTGTGGGTTTGCGATGCTGTAACGCGATCCCCGCGGGATTGTCACAACTTTGTGCCGATGCTGCGTCACGATGGAGTTGCAATGTTGTGCAGTTTGTGCTGCACTTGCACATAACGACGAGGATGCCGCCAATGTTGAAATTATACTGTGCCCGTTGTAAATGAACGCGCCGTTTCTTTAGGAATGTTGACCATCTTTATGTCGACACCCGTGTTACCGTGTTACCTTGTTACCGGTCTCTGTTCACATCCCAGCAACATTTGATGACTGAAGAGATCATCCGTCGTAGCTGAACCATTTCAGAAACGGAAAGTGCGTACAAGTTAAGAGAGCACGTCTTGATAATATTGTGTACCGAGTTACTTTCATTTGAATCGAAGGTGAATTCATTCATGCACGCAAGTGATGACGCTGCACCGGTGGTAATTAGCCAGTTCACCAGCAGAGAGTTGATATTCCTCGTGCGGCCGCAGCTTTCCTGGAAACTTTCATTACAATTACAACAGACTTAATTATCCATTCTTTACAGTGAGTTGAGAAACCTTGCGACTGAAAAAAGTACTTTCTTACGACCTCGTTACCGGATAAGTAATTTTAATATTAACGGAACCTTTCTTATTTAATTGGCTGAGTAACGAGACGGCGCCGGTAGAATATAACTGGGATAAAAACTTTACACGACGGCCATGACCAGCAGCTGGATTTGAAGCCTTGACGTGTGATGTCAATGTATACTTGTGTACAGTAGAAGCTGTTCCGAAAACGACGGTGTGCTGCTTGAGCCGGAGAAGCAGCGACTGGAAATGTGTCGCAGTTTAGTGCTTATGTGCACTTTGATCGATAGTGTGCAATAACTTGTGCGGGCGCCGTTGGGGTCGCACTCTGAGATCGTAAACGACCCTCGAGCTCCACGGCCGGGCGATGTAGGTCGAACCCTGCGCAGCTTGTCTCCTCTCACTGAATTAACGGGTCCGCCGAAACATCGCGGCATGCGGGATGGGTCGCCGGATTCGCGGCTGCGGGACATCGCGGCATGCGGGATGGGTCGCCGGAGTCGCGGCTGCTGGATTGGTGACATGAAGTGGCGCAACAAGGCGCGAGTTCGTTTACTTATTTATTTATGTTTGTTACCATTAATAGTAAACCTGAGCTGAATACTTATACTACCACTTACAGCGGCGTTATTTCTTAGCGATAGTGAAATATTGTGTACTTCGGCGTTCTCCAGAAATAGAGGCTTTCCGTCTTTTGCTCTCAGCTCGGCAATTTCATTCGAAACCCGGCGTACTTCCGGTTAATACGCACGAAACAGGAGCTGTGCTCGTACCTGATATCTTTATATGTTGGTATAGAGCAACCAGAGCACCTATTAGCTCCGTGCAATGGGCTGGTATCGTATTAAACACCAGATGAATGTAAATTATTATTGGACCAGCTCGTGCGTTTAAGAGCTGGTGAAATGTAGAAATAGTTTTTGTCACATTATACCTTTGCAAGGTGAACTTGTTTACGGGCTACGTTAGAATTTGCAGTTTATTTACAAGCGTAACCTCCTCCACTGCGCCGGGGTAAGCCCTGGGGGTGGCAATTAATTCGAGAGCAGCAGTCCCGCTCCTATCGGCCGCCGATGTGACCGTCGGTTATTTGCACAGGGTGCGATCGCGATTGTGTATTCGTTTACTTACAATTTATTGCGCAAACGCGGCGCCCTCCCATACAAACACGACCACTCCATTCGAATCATCAATAGAACATCATAAGTTTGTTGGCGATCGCGCCCTCCGCGCCCTTCGTGCCCTCCGCGCCGTGATAATAATTTCATTTTCTCCAAAAGTCAGATTTGATGATGTGGCTTTCACCAACTGATGTGGGTAGTGGTAAATAATCAATAAGTTGAAATAGTATAAAAGCAGCCGGTGCGTGCCTGTAGGGGTAGTTGGTTACGTGTCGGGCGAGGGTGCGGACGCGCTGCCCGAGTTTCCTGTAAATGTGATACAATAACACTGAATATAATATTGGTGGCGAGTAAAAGCGCAAGAGGCGTTTATAAGCATCCCTAATAAGTTTGGGTTATTTTTACTTTTTCCCTTTCACTTATTGGTACTACAAGGGTTAGTTTATCAATGTGAATATTTTAATTCCATAATGTCGTAAAAGCTGCGCCGCGAATTTCTTTTGCCTTGGAAAGCGACGAGTTTAATCCGGTCAGTAGTTCAAGTGAAAGTGACGTTATAAAAACTTTAGTTAAAGAGAAAGATAACCGACCAACTCGTGCTTGTGCTTGCGCTTGCGCCGACGGTTCTTGGTGACATTAAACGCGCTGCGGATGTGAACTAGCGCCTGCGCGGATCCGAGGCAAAACAAAATCTTCACAAAAAAATTAACGGACCATGAATAAATTTTAAAGTTGCACGTGATTTAAACAAATAATCTATACAAGAAACGTTATTCTCTTGTTTTCCGTAATTCCTTCAAGACTATTTAATTTTTTTTATTTTGGATTTGAGACTGGGAAGTCTGCGTAAGATATATCTTCTGGGTCCCTTACTGTCCCCCACTTCTAGGCCCTTACTGCCTTATGAGAGAATACTACCCGAATACTGATATTATTAGAGACGGAAACCAACACGTCGAGCTAGATCGTGTGATGCAAGTTTCATTGTTGAGATCTCCGTAGCGGAAACATTTTTATCGAGGGCAATGATTACAGAGGGCGTATGGGGAATTAAATAAGAGTAGAAATGAAACTAATTATTTCCAGTTTTGTGTGAGGGAGACTGCGCGGGTTCCGGTGGCGGGCAGGCGGTGGGCAGGCGGCGGGCAGGCTGCGTGCAAAACAATTATAAACTTCGCGCCGACTTCCGTGTGTGTTTGTTTCAACGTCGTTTACGGCGTGCTTTGTTTACTAAACACCGTGGTCGCCGGGTCGCTGCAATTGCGGCCTTGTGCCCGCCCGCCAGGGTGCACATCCGGCTGCTGCGCGTCCCTGCCCGCGCGCCAATTCCGCAGCTCTTATCACAATGTAAACTGCAGCGGGCGCGCGTTACCGCCTCCCGGTAATCATTTTAAGGCTCTCGTATCGAGCGCCGGCTACGGATACGGCTACAGCGCCATTGCAAAGGTACCAGCGACGTGCTTTGTTGTTGATGTAACACCACGCGAACAGCCAAGCATCATCACCACCACCACCACCACCACCACACGCTATGGAGTACGGCGAACATGTAATAATGCTTTCGAAATGTAAAATCTACAACACATACTGCGCACATAGTTATTTTTGCTTGTTCTTTATTCGTTAATGAGAAATATGTATACGAGCAAGTCTGGCGGCGGTGCGGCCGTGCGGCAAGGCGGCGGTGCGGCAAGGCGGCGGTGTCCTCCCCGCAGAGGTGTACGGCCACGAGCGGACACCAAGCTGCAGTAACTTAACTACACAAATATAACGCGTTCTACAGGTCCTTGATGCACGCTGGTAGAATTGAACAATGACCGGTAACGATGGTAACCGTCGTCGTCCCTCGTATTGCTGCGTTACTGCTATTTAATTTTACATAACAAGTTACTTAGGATCACTTAAATGATGCGGAGCACTTGTAAGTTAATGAAATGATTTGCTGAACTCTAGCTGATTCCTTTGAATAATACCAGGTGTGAACATAATGTAGTTTACCTGCGTATGACCCAAACATGTTTGCTGCAGAGAGATCAACCGTTCCGGTCCTGTACCGGAAACGCGCAAACTTTCCATGGGTGGGGGTGAGGCTGTGCTCTTTCTTGCATCCTTTTGTACCGTGCCCTCTCAATAGCGCACGGATCTCTACACATCTAGTTTTAACGTAGGAAACAATGCCTACATTGGGCAATTTTAGGCGCGGGAATGAGGGATGTGGTGGGGTCCATATCGCCTTTTGTTTCAGCGCCGGAAAGGGAGCGCCGGCTGCGTTTGATTCCAGCGCTTACGTGATCGCGGTGTCCTGACGGAATCCAATGTCCAATAAATACAATTTCAGAATCGATGAAACTTGAAAGCTTTTATAGATATTACTTTCGTATATTCCATTATATTTGATGCGATGAATAATACCAATTCTATGTCCACCGCATGACCAGGTCGGTACCAAAGGTAACAACCAACATTCACGTCGGAAGGGTCCGAAGGGCACACTGTAGCGAGTGGGCTCCGGCCTGATGAATCCTATTGTGCCACGGCGATTTGCGTCATGATTTCTTAATGCAACTGGAATGACGTGTCTTGAAATCTCGACGCTCAACATTACCTGATATGAAGACTATAGCACGTGTTCAAAATTGTGTATGTGGTTGGTAGTACGTGAACCTCGGACGGAACCACGTGGAGCATTAGTGGTAAGCGCAGCACCGTGAAGCTGGTGAGGAAGTGCCCATGGTTAAAGTACAAATATACATTACACGAGTGTGTGTGTGGAGATCTTTGGGAGAGGCCTATGTCCAGCTGTGGACGTATATCGGCTGATGATGATGATGATGATGAATGTAAAGCAACTTTTTTAAAAACTGGACGTAAGGCCTACGAACTACCGATTAAAGTAGGTTTATCCGTTTTAGAGCGGATAAACAAATAGTACTACAAATTAAACACTAGGGTTATTTTATATTTAAGTAAAACATCGGGACCAGTCCACTCTCCGCTTTATGATTCGTTACATTATCCCAACAGTTTCGGTGGTTAACCAGAGATGGAGAGGACATTCTCACCACCAGTAACGAAAAGTAATTATTGCGTAATAGATTCCATAAAGATGTTACAATAAGACATAGCAATGATCCGGGCAGCGCAGGACCGATTGGAGCGGAGATACTGAAGAGGCCTATGCCCAGCTGTGGGCTTTATCACGCTGAGGAGTAACATTACACTACAACTGTATTTACGTGTTATAATTTAAATTCAATTGTTGGCGCAAGACTGGGAAACAATATTTAGTTGATGATAATGATGAAGAGGGTTAGTGTGTCCAAGCGAATACTGATGGGTCTAAAGTTGTAATGTGGTGTGGTTAAGTACTGTTTTAAAATACATTTGCAGCATGAGTGATCAAAGTTAGGAACGCCCGAATCCTCGAGGTACCTAACTTTTCAGTCTGCCGACGGAGTCCGATGTCCGTCTGCGGTTACACTACTCGTATGTTTGAAATGAAAGCTGAAACTGCAACTGACCATTGGCTACTGCACTAGACCGACTTTAACATCGACGGTATACTGTCCCGAGTGGGGAAAGGCTCCGCGCGCAGCTTGTACAGTGGCTCGTAGCGGTCGGACAGCTGGAGCTTGCCGAGGAGTTACTCTCATTAAAGCGTACGTTGTTTATACAAGTGTTTATAAACCGTTTGGTACGCCGGAGCATCCTGCTTCGGCACCATAGGTCCGTCGTGGATAAGCTATTAAGGGCCAAATTGCCTGCTGCAAACGACTTCCGGACGTCGGCCAGCACCGAGACCGCAGCGATACCTGCACACGATAATATACTCTGCGAGCGGCGCTCTGGTCGCCGTACCGACCCCCACCCCTACCCCCACTCCCGAAACA
Organism: Ornithoptera priamus; assembly: GCA_029034505.1. Classification (NCBI taxonomy): domain Eukaryota; kingdom Metazoa; phylum Arthropoda; class Insecta; order Lepidoptera; family Papilionidae; genus Ornithoptera; species Ornithoptera priamus. The sequence continues at coordinate 1,836,614 of JARDWD010000397.1, forward strand.
TATTAAGTTTCATTCAAAATATACAGTAACCTATTAAATTTTATCTCTTGGGATTGAACTGTTTGCAAACAGCCGCCCTTTCAACTTAATTATTCCGTCCATAGATAGGCGACGCAGGGGTTGTAGAGGTTTATGTCCAGCGTTTAATAGCTGCGTATCCAGCTTGAGATATTGTTTCAATGCTGTATATCCTGCGTCCTGATCTCCGTGTGAACTTGCACGAGAATTTTACCGAACGTATAAACTAGTGAATGTTATAAAAAACGTATTATTTTCTTATAATGACTAATTCACCAATTATAACATTCCAAAGAACAAGCAACGGGTTGGGGGCAGAGTTAGTGGATGATCAGTTTCCTCTGCTGTTACTACTGTATGATTGTGCGTGTGGACACACCTTTACTAGTGTATCTAGTTAAGTTTTTTAGTAATATGCTGAAAGTATTTAATGCATATTACACGTGAGGCGAGTCCGCGTGAGGTTGAGGCGCTTGTAAGCTGCACGTCTCCTGCGGGGGCGCGCGCCCTCCTCAAATTGTGCACCCCTACATTTAAACTTGCCTACAGAGCTATCGACTATTTATATTGTAATATATTTTGTCGTAAATTAAATTAGTTTAAGCTTTCGATGAAATAAAGTGGTCTTGTAATTTGTATCGCGGTTCCTAGTCGGCTGTAGATATTTGGATTTTCTTCATCTACTAAAATTTATTTGTCTCCAAGTGTTCTGGAAACTAAATAAAAAACCTTTGCTAATTTTACACTTCAAGTAAAGTTTATATTAATCCAAAGCAATGGAGTCCGTTTTAGTATTTCATATTATTGTACTTGCATGTATATGTGCAATACCAGCGCTGCTGCCAAATGTGCCCCGTGCCCGTTGAACTCGGGCGCAGTGATGCAGCCGGGAGGGTGATGCCACGGGGCTGGTGCCGGCGACCTGCCTGATAACAATTCAAAACTTTTGTTAAACAGGTTGCTCCTACTAAACCAGTGAATGCCACAATTAGCCGGCGCCGCCGAATAAAATGGAAACCGCCTTTTGGTAACTCTGCGGTGAAGCGAACTGCTTTTATTGTAACCAGGTTAAGCTTTGAAGTCGGGGGAAAGTCTGCAAGGAAATGTGGAAGTGAGCGCTTCACAGGTCAAATATTCGATGTCATCAAGTTGCAAAGGTTTTTGCCGACAGTACGCAGCAGTATACGAAAACCTCAGTTTATTTTTTTAAGGAATATTAATACTTTCGCTAACATTATCAAATCGCCAACAGCCATTCTTACCACGCTACGTAGGTATAGTTCTAGAAGATGGTCCAGGACTACCCTGGTCATGAGAATGTGAACTTGCGATCTGTTCCACAATTCGCGTTCCGAACCTATTCACTTTATTGGGCCTAAATGTTGACTGTTTAAAAACAATATTGTTGTTCCGATCGTGTATCCTCGCATCCTGCGTTATCCTTCAAAGCGCTACAAGTGTCCAAACTGAAATTTAATCAAAATATAATCTGCTTAAAGTACTCTTGAAGTTTGAATGAAATGAAATGAAATCATCGGGCGGCCGTTGCATTGAAATCTCCTCCATCAGCTTCAGTTGCCGGCTCGGCTTCACGATACAATCGATTAGCGTTAACCTAACGGTAAGTTGGCGAACTATCTCCCGGTTAAGTCGACCGTAGTTAAGTCGATACCTGAACTTAAAGTTTTTGCTCGGAGCGGCGGCGGCCTGAAAGGTCGGTCGAGCGGACTCGAGGTTTGTTTTTGTGAATGTTTGAGAGTCTCTCAAGTTACGGAAGACCACAAGTGTTGCCAAGGCCTTAAAGAAAGGGGTCAGTGCAAGTCGAATGTCACGGTTTCACTTTGAAAATTAATTTCCGTTGTATTCGTAAAAGACGCGTTTTGTAGGGACACATTAGCAGGAAGTACGTTTTGTTATTATTTCACCGAACGAAATACGCAACTTGTACAGTTTAGTTTAGATAATGTACGCACGCGCACGCGCACGCGCACACGCACACGGCGTATTGTGTTCATTTCATACAAATGATGTTATGCTTGAAAGTAGGATTCCATTAGTTGATCCGTTCTTTGCGGTTGCAACCGGCAACCCTGTCACTCGGCTTTCCTGCGGTATAGTAACCGACAGGTTCCGCTGTAACTATAAATAAATAAAATTTCTATGATTTTCAATTATCGATGGATTGACGATGACTTATCTTGTCGCGTAGTTGTTACCAAGCTTGTAACAAGTTTACCGTTTAAACTTTTAATGTTCCTTCTTAAGTTTATTCTCGGCAGGGGTTGCGATTTGCAGCTAAGCTAAAGTTCGCCGACAGCGCCAAAACTAACTAATTATTCAAGAAACCCCACTCCGTCGTCTTAACGAGTACGGCCAACCCTAATTCAGAAAGTTAGCATTAAAATTGCATCAGCGGCGCCAGGTGCTGGCAGCGGCGGTCGGGACCGAGACTGAGACCGGGACCGGGACCCGGGCCGCCCTGACCGTCGCGCGACCTCCGCACTTCTGCAACTAAATTTAGTTTCGGCTCTAAATTAGTTTTTAGTTGGCCGATCGGCGAACTTCTGTATTGGTTACAAATGCCGCGCCAGCTCCGCGCGTGCACAAATGTTCTGTTCCCTTTCCTTCCCTTCCCTTCCCTTCTCCTCCCTTCCGTCCGTGGGGTTGCGGCCCGGGTTCGCTGCTCCTCTTCGAGAATTCGTTTTCCCCTTGCCTCGCCTAATGTCTAATGACGCATAAGTAATATGTATTTCCACCATTAATCGCGTGAAACCCCCTCCTCTCGTAGCGATTGTGCTTCAGATTCAATTCTTCGGTAACTGTGACTTTGTTGAATTTCCTCATGAAGACTTTGTTGAATTATACCTAAATGATGTTGATTAGAATGGCGGTCAATGATAATAAAGCGGCAATAGGGTCACGGCGGTAGACTTGCACTGCGCGAGTGGTAGACCTGCTCCATCGCCTAGTGACGTCACAACAACATCCACCCGCACAGCAGCCGCCGCGTGCGGGTGGATGTTGTTAGATCAGCTGAGAGTGCAGCCAGCAGCGCGCCAGTTTGCTTGTGATTAGGGCTTAATTAATTGCATTAGCCGGTGACGTCATCAAGTTTGCAACATTCAATCTAACCACGCGTCTTAGTGGTCTGTTCACGAATATTGCTTAGTTTAACCACTAATTTTCATGGATCAGTCTCCGCGGCAGGTGTCACCGGTGGTGCACGGCCGCCGCCTAACCCCCTATTCTATATCTATTTGAACCCATAATGTGAAATCTCGTTACACTGGCGGTATTGTTTATTTCCGCGTCCGCCGGAAGCACGGTGGTGTTTGCACAGTGCTTATGCGACGCGGGTACAGGTACGGGTACGGGTACGGGTAGAGGTCGCGGCTGCCTCAAGTTGGTGGTGCAGAGTAAACAGGCCTTCCTAACTAGTTAGCTATCGATTTACTGCGGGTCCGCCATTTTGTAGTTACAACAACACATCGGTATACATCTATACATCGTTGTGTACATTAAGAAGGACCCTTGCAGTGACATGAGTAAAACAGTTGGGTTGGGTGGCTGGCTGGTGCCGCCGGCGGGACCCTCGTTCATTTCCAATTGTTCGCTTGTCCTCGTGGAAGGGTTCCTCCGTTTATTTTAAACCATGTCTGCATTTAACTTTTCGATCTCGTTCCTTGTGTGTGTGTGTGTGTGTATGTATGTGTGTGTGTATGTATGTGTGTATATGTGTGTGTGTGTGTCTGTATCGAGAAAACGTGCGCGCATCTATTTGTAGAATATATCTAAAAATTTAAATGACTTACTGTTCTCTTTATTATTTTCATACTGCGAAGCTAGGAGACGAGCGGGACGTTTACCTGATAGTAAGTGATACGCCGGCCCGTAATCACGTGCCGCTAGTTAGGATATTGCACACAGCACAACATAACGCTCGTCTCCTTGAGACAACATATCGAGTCTCACTGCCGCAGTAACTTCACTAGCCGCAGCGCCTTTAAAACCAGAACATAGTAATGTTTGCGCAGTACTGTTTGTCGGCTGCAATAGAAACTGCTGTGGTACGTACCAGGACGGTCTCCAGCTACAGAGACCTGCCAACGGTAAGTTTCCCCTTTGTTCCCTTTTCATTTCTTCATTACTCTACGGTAGCAACAGGATCTCCGTTGAATGGTGTTTTAAGAGAGTAGACTGTTCTGTAGTTGACTGTCGTATGTAAATGATTATGATGTTAGACGAAGAAATGGACTTCTGTCTGGTGCATTGCTCCAAGACGCAGATGTACAACATAAACAGTTCAAACCGGTTACAGATCTGCGATATAATCCTCTGCTTAGCGTAGTACTAGTGCTTAGAATAATAAACAGTTGTCGCCTGAGCCGTGAGCCTGAGCCGTGAGCCTGAGCCGTGAGCCTGAGCCTGCAAGTTTGCTGTGAAAATAATTATGAACCTTACACACTTGCCTTGTTATAAATATGGCTTATAATAAATGCAAAACGTTAACGTATCAGAAAATGGCTTAGAAAAGTTTAAATCGATGTTTGTGACGTCACATGTCAAATCTGATAAAAATCATTTGGGTCAGAAAAGCGAAGATTCAAATCTAAATACCTGTCGTACTGCGAAACCTGAGCAAATGTTGGAAATTCTAGTTTCCTGTGTAAAGTGTAAAACATTATGTCGATATACATGGGGGTTGCTGCGGCCGGTGGACTGGTAAAATTTAATAGCGGGTAAGTGTACCCGCCGGAAAATTCTCAAGTGGTGAATATGGAAGTAGGAAACGCGAGAGGTTTTTATTTAAAAATTAAACTTCACGTGCATTGTACGCGCGGAGCTGGCGTCGCCACGTCTATCCTGATGGATGTCCGCTGTGCGAACGGCAAAGCCTCGTCACGAGAATACCAGAAACGGATAACGTGTAAGTATCAGCCTTCGTGATATCGGAAGTGCTCCGCGTCCGGTTGTTACTGCAGTAACGCACGCATTTTCTGCATGCGGCGAAAGGGGCGCGGCGGGGCTCCTCACTCCGCCGGCAACATCCGGGGGCCAGCAGGGCGGAGCAGCGCGCGGTGTACACAACCTGAAGCACGGGGTTTTTGATAATTATAATTTATTTACGACGTTCACAGCGCAATGTATTAATAATTTGATTTAATACATAGGCGCGAGTTAATCCGGCGGAAGGGCCGCCATTTTGTTGACGGCGCGAGCTCGTCTCCTGTCGGATTTGGTGGGGACTAATTACGGGATCCGCGCAAATATCCTCGCTCACTTCAGTGTTAACGCGATTACTTCAGCCTCTTCGTTTCATGTTGTTTTCAGAAGGCAACGTTCAATTAGATCAAATATTTAACGTATTTACGCAACGAGATCTGGATGCTGCGCCTCGTTGGATTCCTGCTATTAAATTGTAGCCAATATTAAATAGTTGTTACGTTATACTTCTCCCTTATTAATCCTCATGGTAAATATGAATTTAACGCGGCGTGAAATGACCGAGTCCCTGCTGAACTGCGGTGAGCAGTGCAGGTCCGTCTGCAAAGTTCGCAGCAACAGCACATCACACCGCCTGTCTGTCGCCGCGACAACCCTGCAGTCGGCTTATCTTTACCAAGTCATGCTGTAAATCCGCTGCAGTGTGTACCAATGTAACGTAGGTACCTTAACCACCAGTAATCAGGTCTAAAGCTGTTTAGTTTTAAATGGATTGAGTCGGGATCCGAAGTTTAGGTGAATGATGTCATTGCAGTGAAATCAGACGGCGCGCTCCGACTCTGCGCGTTTCTGTTCTGATCTGCAGGAACAAACACTACAAGTTAAATATTAAATTTATTTATAACGGTCGTTATCGAAACCGTGGGTCAGCTTCATTTCCTGGTCACAGTTGGACGGAACGGAGCAAGTACCCCAGCAGTGCCAACGCCAACGCCAACTCCAACTTCATGGCTTTGTAGTCGGGCGTGCCGCGGTGTACAAAGTATGAGTGTTGGTAGTCGTAGAAAGTGCTTAGTGGCTCCTGGCCTCACCAGCCAAGGTATGCATCAAAACGATTCTGGAGGATAACGGAAGTTACTTGTAAAACCAAGTTAATTGTTTGTATAAAGATTACACTAAAAATGTTTATAATAAGTCATTAATGTACGGATTTAAATATGATGAAGGAAGAGAAAGAGTTGACGCCGGCGTCATTCGCTTTGACAGAGAAGAAACTGCGCTAAGGAGATAAAGAATAGGAAATGTGAGAGTGATTCAGTTATGTATCACTTCCGGATGGAATCGTATTGTTTGCGATTTTTATGACAAGTCTACGCAAGGAGTCGAGAACCATAGAGGAACAAATGTATTTTACTACGATCAATGGTCACCACTCTCGTGTGCTGCTGCTGCTGCAATTCCACTCTTATATTCTACTCTTTGTTGCACTGCCTGAAAAGTTAACACAGTATATCACATTGTGAGGGATTTCTTTTTAAATATTGCGCTTTTATATATAAACAGTAGTTGTATGCGTTACAGCGTGATCCGTGTAAATGTAACAAATTGGCGCGTCTCGCTTCGAAGGTTGCTGCAGCCGATGCACCGTGTGTCCGAGCCGTGAATTGTTTTGTTCCTGTCGTAGGATAACGAAGTAAGAGTAAACAAAGCTCCGTTTGAACTCGCGACCTCGGTCGTGTGTCGATGTCGATGTCGATGTACGAGAGCTGGGTTCTGTACGTCCCGTCCCGGTGAGTTTCCGTAGGCCGCGGGACAACAAGCAGGCTTCAATTAGTGAACTGCTCGTTGGGGCGGCGTTCGGGGGATACAATTACATTATTCGAAATATTTTTTTTTCTATTAGTTTTCGGTACGTTTGTTACGGATCTGTTGGGCGTGGTGCCGTATAATCGAAAAGCTCTAAGTACCTGGTATAACGGCTCGCACAGCTGGTGGCATCGGGACGTGACACCGTGCAGGAAGGAACGAAACCTTTCGTTTACTGTTAACCCGCGGAGTTTACACAACGGACGATGGGATGACGGTGTTCATTTATGAAGTGTGCCTCCGACCCTCGCCCTCCAAGCTCAAAACGTAACCTCCGCATATAAAATATGAGAATGGATTACATAAATTTAGTATTATGAACTTATTGTTCATCTCTGTCATTTCACGAGTAGTATTGGATGGCTTTGCCTCGTAGCGGTGCAGCGATGCAGCGGTGCAGCGGAGCGGTGGTGAAACGAGCCGATGGTGCAGCGGGGTGGTGAACTGGTGGCGGTTGTTTCTTTCCCATGAGCGCGGGCCGGTGCCGCCGCTTTGTGCGGTCCTAACGCAATCAATGCGGCCGCTCGCCCAGAAACAAGTGATTCGTGAACGTTGCGAAATGTCTGCGCCCTCGTCCAGCCCCCGCCCCCTCCTCTCTCCACCGCTCTCTCACCCTCTCCTCCGCGATATACACCACCACCCTCCAGTCGGCACCATTTCTGTTTCTTTTTTAAATAATAAAGCTACGGGACGCACGGGTCACCGAATTGGACCTGGTAGTGAACGATACCTTTGCCCATAACAATAAAGCAGTTAAGATGTTTACACACTGCGAACGCAATATGAGATGTAAGTCCATTCATTTCTTTGCAGTTGGATAGATTCAGCCGGCATTGTGTGGTGCAATGGCAAAGTAGTAATTTATGACGGACCTGACTACGGCGCTACCTGATAGCATATAATTGTAGTATACTGTGATAAGGTAGCTAACGCATAGACTTGTTCGTGCGGCGCGACCTGCAGCCACCTCCCAGACCCTGCGCGTTGATGACTGACATCTTAAAATTATTATAACAAATGATCTTGTGTGTGCTCGTGGTTGTTATAATGTTCCAGGAGGCAAGTTTCCGGTGAGCCACACGATTTCTCAGTAGAGCCCGAGGGTAGTTGTAGCAGCATCGGCATTCCGCAGTTTGTAGGAACGCAATCGAATCGGAGCTTTTCAAAGAAAGGCTCCCTTCAAAGGCTTCGGAGCGGGCAGGGAAGGATGTTTGAAAGGGTAATGCGAATCCGACGTCCGACCGGAAGTAGGGCGGTGCACTCTGCGCGCGGGGCGGGGAGCCTTGTGACAAATGTGTTTTGTGAATGTCCACCGGCTGGCGGTGTCCGCTGCTTCATGGAACAGTGCGGATCATCGGGGGCTCCGTTTGCTGCAGTAAGTTAGTGCAGATAATGCACACTGAGCCCTTCAGTCCGACGTCGTCATTTTCAGGTTCGTTTATATTGATGGTGAAGTCTGCAGTCGTTGTAGCGATATTCGGTAGTAAGTTAACTCCATGCAGTTACGTTTTGTTTCGTTTCGTTTCCGTATTACTTTGTCAAGGTTGACTCGTTCCACTTCAACAGTAACGAGAAATAAAAACTAAGCACATCTCGACGTAAACGTTTACTGCACTATGTTATTTATTTACGTATTTCTACGATTTAACTTATTAATTCAATGTTTAAGCATGAAGTTCGTCGTTTATTGAAATATCTTAGTAATACCGAACTACGACACCACTACTGCCACTGCCACTGGCGCTACCTCCCAGTAAGATTGTAGTTGTACCAGGGGTTTACACTAACACTACAATTTGAAAATCTACAAACTTAGGTCTTGTAGACCTGTACTTAGTATAATGTTATTGAAGATTTTTCATTTTGTTAAAATGACTGAATTGTGAAGATATTTATTGATGTGTTGATTATCGTTAAGATACCTCATTAGGTCCCACCGTCTTTCATTCCTCACAGTAATACTGTTACTAGTAAGTACACTAATTGTTAACTTGTTGTTTCAGGTAAGTGTGAACTAGCTGCGCTCATGTATAGTAATCCATAACGAGTGATTGACCTTTAAAAGGTGAGTGCTATTCCTAACTCCTGGCGCTGTGTTTGTGTGTTTCCGTTGCTTAATGCACGGACACTTGCACTGCACAGTTTGGTGACTAAAACCGTTGCAGTGATGCACCATAACAAGTATCTCATTGTCTCTAGACTTCGGCGTCAGTGTTTCTGACCGACGGGTAAGCAGAGTCGCCGCGGTAGTCAATAATATCCGTTCAGAAGTAGTAAATATCCTTTAAGGTGTCGTCGCGACCAGGTTACCCATGTGGCAAGTAACAATGTGCATCTGTTCAGGTTATGAGACATTCCCGTGGTACATTACGTTCGACAAAAAAATAGTATTATTATATTATTTATAAATGCGGTAGGGTTCGATGACCTGGACGTTAGAATAGTCCTTAAAAGTATTGTACAATAAATCTTACGATTGGTAGGTTTCTAAACTTAATGATTCACTTGAATTAACTTTGTACTGCGCGGCTACACGGAGATAGAAAAGAAAGTTGTGGTCCGCTTTCCCAGGTGACACTAGTGCACGCAACCAGAAATTGTGGAGCTACTTCACAGCCTGTAAGGATTTGTGCTGAACTTGGAGCTCGAACTCGTAGATAGCAGAAGCCCTAGGTATAATAACAACATCAAAGTCACAATTGACCATTAGTTACGTTTATGCCACTGGATTGGAAAGTCATGCATTTGTAAATAAATCCGATATAGACGCAGGTGGGCGGGCGGTCCTGTAATCTGGTGCCGCGTGGAGACCGGCGAGCTGGAACGGAACCGGGGACGGCGCGCCGCACTAGGTGTTGTATTAGTCGACTGTAAACAGGTTCCACAAACCTGTGTGTTTATATATTAACAGGCTAAGGTGTAAGTAGGGCCCCGCGCGGCGCAGCGCCAGGCGCAGTTGACGTTCACGCGCCGGCGGAGTGCACAGACGCAAGGGAATGCATGAAACCTTTTTTGTGCACTACAAAAAGTATATATTAAGTGCATTGTGTGCCCTCGGTCCCGAGGACGGGTTTATTGTTAATATGAAATTTATAGTCGTTTTTTGATGTGGTGGGGTTTTGGGGGTGGCGGTGTGAACGCGCAGTGCTTAGGAGTTAAAGTTGAAATAATGTCGGCCGAGCCCGCGGTCCCCGGCGCCCGACGTGCCGGGGTGGACGGATCCAGACGGACGCACATAAACCACGAATGCGGAATTTTATGAGTATGGCGTTTAATATTTGATCGTGTTTACTCGGCGGGCAGGTTCGTGCAGCCGCCGCCCTTATTGCCACCGCGGAGGGTCGCGGGTCGCGGGTCCCGCGCCCTCCTCCGGTGCATTTCGTTGCGGCGGCCGTTTTTACAGGCTTTCTGGCTCTGCGGAGTTTACTACGGGTGATTTCTAGCACTGCTTCTTTATCGCAGACATTAGGACTGTTTGCTCGCGTTCACGACCACGCTTGGTAGATGTGCAGAAGTATATGTTTACGAGTAGCGATGAGCTCATCGTCTAACAACGCTCTCGTACGGAACGCTGCGCGATCTGATCGATCCATTATCCTCGACGATCGAGAAAACTTTGTCAGTTGACGAACAGAAACTTAACTAAGCTGTCACTTGCACTTCTCTCATAACAAGTACATTATAATTAGTCTATCTAATAACTTGTCACGTGACACCGGTGTTTGTTTTTGTGCTTTACAAGTACGATACAAACGATTATTTTACGAGTGGTGGGGGGAGGGGTATACACTTGGAATAGTTCGTTCGGGGGCGGAAAGTTTTACAAAAATGTGGCGGGAATAATTGCAAAGGAGAACGGCGTAATGTGAAAATTGAAACTGACAACACTCCCGGCTTCAGGAAGTGTCCAGTCAGTGACATCAGCTATATGTAAGCTTGCAACGGAGCGGGGTGCTGGCGGAGTGCACGCGATGCGACATTTCTTTATTGTCGAGGGCTGAAAGCAAACTAACAGATGTTCCGCGAGCTGATGCTGCTCGCGTGGTACAGAGCACCGTAATAATTGAATGATAGTTCCTCGAGCCACATTTGTTCTGAACGTGTTCACTGTGAGGACATTTTCAGGTGTTGATTTATGTTTCCACAAAGGCAGCAATTCCTTTGTCTGTCTGTATTACAATACGTGGGGCGAGGGGGTGTCGCGACGGTGGCGCGGGGTCGCGGGGGCGCGTCTGCAGCCGCTTGTGCTGATATCTCTTTATTTATGCGCCCCGTATAATCCAGGGCGGAGGAGCTCAGCAGTTGCGACTGGTGACGAGCTCGGTGGCGTGTTCGGTGAAAAGTTTTTATAAACTTTAAAATTCGTCATACTACTGCTGAGGTTTTATAAGTCGTGCTGACTGCGCGTGCGACCCTCGCAAATACTGTCGGGCAACAGGTTATGTATGGTATGACACCAGTTGCTTTTGTTGTTCCAATACTTCGACGATGATGATTTGGATACGTTGCATGTTGCACTTTCAGCTCTATATATAAGGAAATATTAATATTCCGTAAGTAACTGTAGTACGTCTATGTGATGCAACAAAATGACGATACGCACAGGACAGGTGTTCGCGGGCTGCTGCGCTACTACTGCAGTTACACCGTTCACTCCTGACAGTAATTTTGCACAATACTGCTAATTAGTTAGATAATGCAATCACTACAGCTACACATACCCAGCTGGTCTCCTGCCGCAGAGACCACATTGTGAAGAGTCATTCCAACTCGCAACCTATCTTTTATAAAAGATTTTGCATGTGACTTTAGTGGATCATGAACGTGTAGAGCTTGTCGTGATCCTGGGTACGCTCCTTGCGAGAGCTGGTGGTATAAACTGTTTCAGTACATCGTAAAGTTATAAAAAAATTGTGTATGTATTGGAAAGTGGATGCAGTTGAGCGGAGTGGAACATGCCATAATTCCCCAGGATTGTTAAAGCTCATCTAGATTTGGATACTTTCGCAGGGCGGAAGTAAGCTTGTAGAAAATAAAATTGATTACGGATTGTCCTTTAGTGCAACCACTGCAGTGCCTGTATCTGCCGCTGGGTAATGGTGTGCAGACACGATGGTGCGATGGTTGCACCGGTTCCATTACTGCGGTGCCCAGCCGAGCCCTCCAACCTGGCGCTTGTGTAAATCAGGAGCTACTCGGTAACGTTTACCGCTTTCAAAGATTAATATCTAAAAATATAAATAACAATGTATCCAGCTCACCGTGATTTACTGGCGAGCGATTGTGGCCGGTGGTGCTGTACAATGTACGATGTAATAAATTACAAGGGTATAATAAACAAAATGGCGGCCACCCCTTCGCGCGTCATTAGCCGCGCTTCTATTGTTCAATTCATATAATGCTCATTAGATAATTAATTAACGAATTCGCAACCGGGTCGCAGCGGACCACCGCCCCTAGCGCCCTTACCGCCCTTACCGCCCTTACCGCCCTCGCCCCTACCATCCACCTGTACACACACTACACCACCACCCATTTGAAGTTATCGTTTCGTGCGAACACGAGCTCGGACGTGACGTACAGGTCTGAACGAATGAAACCGCAGAGTATAAATACATTTGGCAAGCGATACCCAGACGACTAACGCATGGACTGGTCCGGTCTGACATGGAGGTGCGCTCGGACAGGAGACCTAACTTTTGCGCGTGCGTGCGTGCGTGCGTGTAAGTTGTTCATAATTACTGCCGAAATATTGCAGCTGCTGCTGTTCATACTTTTTCTAGAGGACATGCCCAGTATCAAATGTTTCCGCGCTATCTGCCGAGTGTAGGGTGCACTGTGCAGTGTGCATTGTGCATTGTGCAGTGTGCAGTCACTAACCAATGCAAATAGTTCGCTCGTCGATTTGTGAGCGGCATTAATTCAATTCCGGACATTACAAATGGCCGCTGGTAGCACGCAGCCGCCTGACCAGCTGAACTGTCTATTATCACCAAAAAATCTGAACACCTAAGAAATTTCGCGTTAGAGATAATTGTAAGGAATCGGTTGTGAGAAAGAAAGACTACACTGATGTCTTAGGTTGGAGATGTAGGAATAAGACGATAAAGATGTTAGGATACCTTATACCCGAAAAAGTGAGTGTCGTGTCCTGTTCATTGTAGGAGTTTGTGTGAAATGCACCACGGATGGGATGAGCCGAGGCCTTGAATTGTATACACAGAGATGGCTTATGCAGCATTACACACTGTGTACGGTACTTTGATTGGCAATAACCCGAAATGTTGGAACCGATGGTGATGAAGATAAAACACTTATTAGGACATTATTCTAAGAGCTAGTCCATTTCCACGTGCTACCGGAGTTTGGCAACCAATGTTCCGTTCTGTGCTAAACCGCACTCGGGCAGCTCCCGGCGCGGCGCAACCTCCAAATTGGTCCATAAATTCTGTATTGACAATCTGCGACAGGGTGCAATGACCTATACAAGTAATATGTCGTTCACTGACGTGTGTGTGTATGTATTGGGGTAGTCTAAGCAATAATGTTGATTTACTGCTGAAAGTTGAGGTACGATCAGCACGTGCGTGTGCTCTGTGTGCTCCCTCGACCATTTCCACACTGAACCGTGCGCGGAACGGGTTCCAAAAGGTTTAGGTTCCAAAGTTATCTTGATCGTGTTAGTGTACACAATGCGTGTGAGTACGATCGGTACACAGACCGACATCCGTTAAGTCTTGGTCCTCTCAGCGCAAGGACCAATGAGAATTAACATTAATAACACCATCATCAGCCAATATACGTCCACTGCTGGACATAGGCTACTCCCAAAAACCCACATCGATCGGTACTGCGCTGCTCACATCGCCGAGCGTTTTTAGGGGTTTATTTGCTGGGATTTGGACCATTTTCCACCATGCTAGTCCATTGCGAGTTCGTGAGAGCCAAAGCCTCGTTTGTTGATCAGCAGGGGCACCGCGAGCAGGTGAGGTTGGCTTGGGTCCCGTGAGGTGTGCGGGACGGGACCCCTTGCGCCCCCACTTTAGTAACATAAACATTAAAATTGTAATAACTTTATAAAGTTATATTAGAATAGTTTTGAAAATAAATATTGAAGCATAATTTGCGATTGTCGCTTTACGTAGTACATACGAAACATATCTAGAAGTCTGTCTGCAGTCGCCGCTGCGGGGGGAGGGCAGGTGTGCCCTTAAGTGCAGCACACGCGTGTTCTCCACTTAAGGACGCCCCGCGAGCACCCCGGCGCGGTAGGGTGCGGCAGGGCGCGCTTGGTGCCGTCCACCGTCGTCCCCGCTGGTGACGACGTCCGCCGCAATAGTGCACCTCTTACTACTTTAAACTTTAAGACTAGGTATTATCTGTGCAGTGCACTGGTCCCGCGTGCAGCGCGTTACGTCTTTGCGCCAATCGTGCGAGGCGCTGGATTCCTGTGAGCGTCCACTCGAGTAGTATATTTTGAGAGCGTGGCAGATGCAACTACAAACTTGCGGAAACGGTATATATTACGAATTCAATCGTTTTAAATCTCTACTTGCTGTATTCCAGTTCACTTCTCCAAATCTTCAGTGTGTAAATTATTTACAGTCCATGTCTTCCTCAAATGTGTAAGCGGGCTAACATCTACCGGGCTAACTTCTTCGAAATCTGTTCAATGGTAAAGTGAAAGCTCAATAAACATACACCTGCACGTCTCCAGGTCTCCAGTATGAATGATAGATATGAAATAGGAAGTAGTGCAGTAACAGATTTAGGTAATTAGTATTTATATTAATTTATTTATTGGAGTCATCTCGCCGGAGCTGGCACGGCGCGGAGTCCCCGTTGCATGTTGCATCCGATTACATCGCGCGGTGCGGTCAGACTTTCTCTTTTACAAAAAAATTGTTTTGAAACTAAATATTTAGCTGCTTTAAAAATTCATCGCGGCAAGTGGACGACGAGGTGCAAATGGGGTTTTGCACGAGGAAATGGTGCATTAAAGTTAACGGCAGGAGACAATTTGGAAAAGTAGCCTTAATGGGTGCATTATTTCAATTTCGCGTGGCGGCGCAGGCCCGTGTGACCTGGAAACCCGTGAGAGCGACTGCGCGGCGCCGCGCCAGCAGCACCAGCGGCAGCGTCAGCACCAGCGTCAGCGACAGCGGCAGCGGCGGCACCATTAGCGGCGGCGGCAACCGAATTTTTCAACTTCTACACAGTCTCTCGTATCCACTTCCGGGCAAACGTTTTAACGTCGGAAAATTGTTTCGAACGCTATCGAACAATCTAACGAGCCGATGATGCATCATCCTCACTTTGGCCTGATGCTGTAGCAGTTGAATATAAACATAAACAGAATATTGAATAAAAACTGATTTCGGAATTAGATGAGTCCGTGGAAAACTAAACATAAACGTAAAGAAATTATCTGAACAGCATCATGCATTAAACTTCTCAAAAAGTAAATAATTCGTTATCTGATGCTGCGTTACAACCGACGTACGTAGCCGTGATGCTGTCTACAAACAACGGTTAGTTTTTGTTTAGGTAATGGTTTATCCTGAAAAACGCCCTGAGCATTGCCAACATCTACCACAACTTGAATTTAAGTATTTCTCCCGCTTCTGTTTATGAATTGTGTGGTTCGCACAGTGTCGCAAGCGAGTCGGCACTCGTGGGAACACTTTCACTGACCTGTGGCAGTACCACGGCGCACCACGGCGCACCACGGCGCACCACGGCGCACCACGCCGCACCACGCGCGAGAAATGGTAAATAAGTAAACGATGAATTTGTAATACGTTGCATAGTGCACTCGGGCGCATGCATGCACCGCGCGGACTGTTGGCCAATCGATGTTTCGGCAGCTTTTCGTTCGCGGCGTCAACTTGCGAAAGATTAACAACGACTTGGGAAAGAATATAATTGTTTCGTTAAGTAACCTAACTTAATTAAACAGTAGCCCCGCAACCAACGGTACCTGCGGTGGCGGTGACACCACCACCACCACCACCACTACCACCACTCCCGTGTGTTGCGTGTTGTCCATTCTACCGAAATTGTAAGAAAGTTTGCCCAAATATGATAACGACGTACGACTGACGTTGCACGGAAGTTGTTGTTTCGTTACATTAACTCCTGCACTTTCTACACTTCCTACACTTACACCCAAGGTCCTTGCGTTCGGACAAATATTTCCACCGGCCCAACGGTCGCGGCTGATTACCGTCTAATTACGACGTTACTTGGCACGCTTCACCGCACGCCATCGCTTATCGCTTATTGCTTATCGCTTATCGTTTACCGTTGTCGTTTTAAGATGTAAGAGACATTAGTACATCTGGATCCCCGTGTTCGCCATTTTTGTATGGACCCTCGTCGGCGGCAGAATTCCCGCTTTCAGGAAGCGTTTGCGTTCAATAACGATTTTAATTTGAATAGTGTGTTATGTAAACATTTTATCAAATGTGGATGTGCTGCAGCCGAGTGATGTGATCACTCTGATTGTGATCTCTCCACTATTATAATAAATAAAACGTGTAGATTCGCTCTGATGTAATAAGTCATTCCCTAAATGAATGGAATTAAACAACAGAGTCTTAACGAACGGCAGAGATTGGAGTGAGCTCCTTGCTTGGGATAAGATTAACTGAGCTAATTACGTAAGTGGAGGATGCTGGCTGAAGCGATTTCGGTACGGAGGTGGTGGAGGAGGACATTCAATATTATAATTGTTAAAATACGGAGCTGGGGTGCAGCGGTATCGCAGTATAAATGCGCACCCGAACGAATTCTTGCTGGGAAAATGTAATGTTCTAGATTTTTGTTACTGAATATACTAGGTATCGGATGATTACTGCAGGTTCTAGGATATTTCTACTGAAGATCTTTAAAGTAAAATCAGATGCACTTACAAGACGCGTCCTGTTGTGTGTTAAAGTAACGAAAGTTAAACAGGAAATCGCACTGAATCACACTTTTCATTTCACTAAACCTTTTCAGAGTAATTTCCGTTGGTTTAAAATATTTTAATGACCCGAAACTCCAAGTTGGAAGCAATTCGGCTGCTGAAAGATTTATGTCACTTCAGCATTCTTAGTGCTGCGGATCGAAACTTCGGTTGAAATGAGTCCTTTCTATGTATATATATAAACATAATACTTGAGTTCTTAATATTTTGACGAGTTTTATATTTTTAACTGAAACTGTAGGAAGGAATACCAGAATTGGATGTCCAACATCCGGTTTCCGTCGCCGCAAACCTCCACGTTACCACTGTTGGTCCGGTTATTTCTGCCCAATAGTAACATGAAAGATTTAATGTAGTTTATATTAAAGTGAACGCTGTGTTTATTGTTGTTACTGTAGTAACAGAGAAAAAGAAAAACCTTGTCTCCAGGCGACGAGTACAATGCAGCAATATGAAGGTCACATCGTCATGTGCAGTCGTATCACAGCACAGCCAGGAGAATGTAGAACTTTCTACAATAAAAATGTAATTTGTTTTTATTGTATGGGTAATAATTAATTTGGATGGGTCTGCTGCGCAAAAATTATTTTGTTGGCGATATCCCCCACCGCCGCTGCAAGTTCTCCGGCAGCCAGCGGCTGGACGGAGAGCGCTGCGGAGACCAGCCCTGTGCGGATCGGATCGGATCGGATCGATCATTGTTCGCTTAATGGATTCGGTTGTGCTTGAAAGGCTAACGTTTATCGCGTCTTGAATTATACATACAGACACGATAAAAATTTAACATTTTCATTCATAGCGGCCGTTGACCTCGCGCCGACCCCTTTCAAATGTGACCCCCGACTAGAGAGAAGTTAAAACCGCGTGTTTGCGTGTGTGTGTGTGTTTATATACACGAGGGCACAAATACATCTATCTCATCATAGCGCCAAAACTGCTGCACAGATTTTAATTTGGTTTCCTTAATTTCAAAGATGACCCGATGCTAAATATTATTTCGCGTAACCAACAAGAAGAATTCTCCGTCGGACCGGTACCAGCACTTTTTAGTTCATCAGAAATATCTTATAACTGTGTATCCAAGATGAGTGCTTGTGAGATTATCTTAAAGCGCGTGTTTTGATAATGTTCATTTAAATAATTTGCTGTTGGTGTTGACCAAAGTGTTGGTATCGCGTGTAGGGCGGGTTGGGGAGGATGGGGCGCAGCGCTGCCGCACGGCACATTGCTCACCAGGTTGCTCGTAAATCAAACTTCAACGGGGACTTCACTTCGGAACGTGGGACGTGGACGATGGAAACTTTCCATCTTATCAAAGGGAATGACTCCTAAGAAAGTTCCGTTGGTTTTATGCGGACGGAGGTAGGGAGGGCGTCCTTATGGCACTACACCCACTCCCATCTCCCATACTCGTAACTGCGGGGCCGAGCGAAACGATCGGCTTCGTTGTGAAAAACAATTCTCCAGACACGTCTCTCGGTGGGGTGAGCAACTGTACTGTGTACCCTGCCTGTGTGACCTTACTCACAACACAGAGTACTCTTATTGTATTATGTAATCATCCTGAGGTTAAAATGCACATAACAATTACTTTATATTATTAAATGAAATTTTACAAGATTTACCATGTTTCTTGCAACTTTAAGCAACTTAGTTAATTTAACGAAACATTCTTGTAATGCTTAGTGGGCCCGAGTGGCGGCGCAGCGGACCACGATAATGATGCGCGCACGCATGCGGTCGCGCATCTCCGTACTCTTCAAATTTACATACGAGGCTTGCTGGTCCCGCGGACGCATCTGCGGTGTTTTATCTGGTTATCATCTTTACGGTAAAACATCAGAACCTCATCCTTAGACATGTAAAATGCCTGTTATCTAGCAACGCAGCTCTGGTGCTTGTAGATTCACTATGGAGAGTTTTTTTTACCTTCAAAGCAAATGCATCGAACTTGGATGTAAGCAAAAGTCAAGGCTGCGCGTGCATCACGCGGCACGGGCAGAAGCGAGAGGTGCGGCGCGTGGGGCGAGTGCGAGCGGGACGGAGAGCGCGCCGCAGCTTCCGCCGCCGCGAGCGCGCGTGCGCCTGGCACCGGCCGGCACGGCGCGCGGCCCCCCGCCGCTCGCGAAGGAATTATCAAGTGTTTTGATGGAGGCCATTAGGTTGATAAAAAAATTGATAACTTCGTTGAATAGTTACAACTAATCTAGGATATAAAAGATACTTTCTTATTTAAGCAAAATGGCAATGTACCGCCAGGACAGCTAGTCCGTTGTTGTGCACTCTTATCGAAATTGTCTTGTTGTCGGAAGTATTCCCGGAATCTGCGTCCATTGTTAGCCGCCTGAATGTGGCCAAGGGTAAAATATATCATCATCTTAATATACAAAACCGTTTACATTTCCTTCGCATTTTAAATCTGAAATTTTTGCAATTATCAACATAAATTCAATATATTTCCTATTCAATACAGGAGGAACATCCGCTCACTCGTTAAACGGATAAATCAAGGCCGCACGGAGCTCGCGGATTGTACACGTGTGAATATATATATATATATATATATGTAGTATATATATAGATATATATGTAGTATATATATAGATATATATGTAATATATATATATACACTTTTTCCAAGTTCAAGATGTGTTTATGACGTCCAATAAACTAAATATGATGTAACGTATTACGTATTAGTATCGCGCAGAGAGCACGCCTGCAGAAAGATTCCCGGTGTCGCCTGAGCACATTAGCCTGCCGTTAAGTGAGTTGCTGGGCGATCAGGTCAGCTGTGGGCGGTCACCGTCAGTTGCCGACAAACGAACGCGACGGTGGCAGTGATTTTTATTTTTATGTGAAATAAGAGGCAAACGAGCAATACGGGTCACCTGATGGTAAGTGATTCACCGCCGCCCACGTCACTAGCCACGCCAGTGCGTTACCTGCCTACCCTTCAGGTAAGAATATGCTCTTTTCTTGAATATCCCAATGTCGCAGTTGTTGGCGAAGACCGCTGATGGCAACGAGTTCCAGATATTTACTGTGCGTGGCAGAAAACTGTTTTTAAAACGCATTGTAGTGGAACGCCAACCATCCAGATGGTGCGGATGGTAGTGCCGGCGAGATGGTCGGTTGCGAAAATCAGCGGCTTCTATTAAATTGAACAACTCCTCGGAACACTCCCCATTGTAGACTCTGTAAAGTATGCATAGTGAAGATAGATCCCTACGCAGTGCCAAAGGATCTAGCCGATCGGCAAGTTCAGGATCGTCGACAATCCGAGATGCCCTACGTTGGATTCGGTCAAATGGAGATAGCTGATAACCCGGAGCCCCGGCCCAAAGGTGGCAACAATACTCCATGTGAGGCCGCACCTGTGCCTTATACAGTTTAAGGCGGTGAGCCGGCTTGAAGTACTGTTTGGCCCTGTTGAGTACTCCGAGTTTTTTGGGGGACGGTGATGGGGACGGTGGCAGCGCACACCAAACTTTTAGAACCCCATGACTCTCGCCTCCCTTATTTGTAATATTCGTGTATAACTTCACATTATTACTCGTTTTTCCATTAGATTCTCAACCCCCACCGAGACACCAACAGACAACGCATACGCAACGCAGGTAACGCACAGGATGCGTGCTACCTTGTGAAAGATTTGTATTTTATTACATTACAAAAGTATCCAAGTCTCGTTTCATGGATGCTGTTCAATATCACTTCATCTCCTATTTCTACTACCAAGGGGAGAAAGTTTAAGCATACCACTGTAAATAAGATAGTTTTATGATTGAGAATTGACTTAGTCTGATAAAGTACTGCCTTACAAATATTTGGGAGGGTCCTTGCTATGCCGGTGGGGTGTACCACGCACCGGCAGCTGAGCGTCCCCCAGGCTCCTAATTCTAATACTTCTCATCTTTATTTACCAAATGTGTTGACGTAATAATAAAATGTTTTTTTTTTTCAGGTACTGATCATTGAATGACTGAACTATCGTCAAGGCTGTGGTAAGTACGAACTTACTTCCAGATGACTTTTATATGATAACTGTTTGTTTTCTGGCCATCTGCCTGGCCATCACAGGTAACGCAGTGTACTCTTGTTCATGTTGGGCAATTGTACCGTACTCGTACCATATTCAACTAGTCTCTCCATCAGTGTATCTCTACTCAAAAGTCGAGGCTTTCGAATAACTGACGGTCCCAGCAGTCTGCAGTGTCCGACACCAAAGCAGTTATTGAAATTGAAGGGAAGGGAAGCGGGCGGCTGGCGGCTGGCGGCTGGCGGCTGGCGGCTGGCGGCGGGCGGCGGGCGGCGGGCGGCGGGCGGCGGGCGGCTGGCGGCGGGCGGCGGGCGCGTGACGGATCTCTCGGACGCGGCATTCACATACATTTGCAATGTGATTACTCGGCCCGAGTTGTTCCCTCATCGTAATAGATGTCCTTACTCCCTCGAACGTACGGCGCGGCGCTGCAGGACTGTTCCGAATTTTAATTGTACAAGATATTTATTCGACGATTAACCTTCGACACAGGAACGTAACCTTTACTTCTCGTAAATTTTTCAAAGCAGCAGACGCTCCAGCAGCACGCGCCGGCGAACTTTTCCTCTAGGGAAATAATTTGTTAGTCGTCCGAGGTGACGGCAGCCAACGTGTTCGCTGGAGAGCCATTGTTGCGTGCTGGCACTTGCCTCTTATCTATAAAAAGTATCGGTTACTGGCAGCATACTGTCTGTGTGTGCTCATCGTCTCCATGAGAACGTACTTGACATTCATTCTTCAAATAACTTGGGTTTCCATTGTACGGAACGTACCCCAATTACTAGCGAGCCGTTTGCGATTCCAGAACAATTTGAACGCGAAAGTTTCAGCGATGTGTCAATAGGCGTGGGAGTGGGAGCCGGGCGTGGGATCCCACGGGTGGCGGCGCTGCCGTTACTAGTTTATCTGCGTTACTCGCTCGCGCCGATAGAAACGTGCCGTACAAGTCTTTTTTATTTACCATATTCAATTGTAAAGTAGTATAGTAGTAGTAGTTAGAAAAGCGACTACACCTATTCGTCATAGCTGCGGAACCTATCGACCTACCTTGGATTCGCCTGTCAAACATGATAATGTCGAAATTTGTTGAATTGTCGAAACATCCGTCAGGATGCTGCGGTGGGTGACACAGACGGAAGGAACTCGGTTTTGACGTAACAAAACCTGTCTATATGGATGAAAACAGCTTTGGAAGTTTTTGGTCTATTGGTCCCTCGCCCGTGTAACATCATCCGCTTCATCTCGCTGCAGCTGATCGAGTTTCGAGCGGATCTGCCGCGGAACCCGGCCAATTGCCAATTGAGCGTTTGCGTTATTTAGAACTTGCATATGAGCAGGGTGCACAGAGTGCACGCGGAGCAGGTCGGACTGCAGCGGGAGCGCTAACGACCCGCCAGACAACTTGCCCCATGTCGAATTCCAGTTGAAAATAAGTTTTAATGCGCTCTGCGGGAACCTGAACGGAATCTTCAGGAGCAGGCTGCCGGATGTTTGACTTGTCTCTGTTAGAATTTAAACAAATCTGAATTCTGATTGCTCAATTGGTAATCATCATTATCAGCCGACAGAGGTCCACTGTTGATCATAGGCCTGCCCCAAAGATCTCCACATCGATCGATCCTGCGCTGCATGCATCCAGCTGCTTCTCGCAACCTCCACCAGATCTTCGGACCACCTGGTGGAGGACCACCCAACACTACGTCTTCTGGTACGCGGCCACAATTAAGGACCTTGGTGCCCCATCGTGTCAGTTCTTCGAGCGATATGTCATGCCCATCACCACTTGAGACTAGCAATCCTTTGGGCTATGTCGGTGACCTTAGTTCTCCCGCGGACCTCATTTCTGATTCAATCACGCAGAAAACCCCAGAGCGTAGCCCTTTCCACTGCTCTCTGTTCGTTTGCTGAATCGGTAAACACCTTTATTAGTGTTAATGGACCAGGTGCACGTAGTTGTGTTCAAACGGATATACTCTTAACATCATCATCATCGTTTGTAGCGCATCCTTGCACGTGCAGCAGGCGATCACTGGCATCATTAACGAAATGAGCGGACTGGTTGGCGTAAATCCGACGAGTTCCATCTTACGGTATAGTCACGAAGACGGACGGACGGACGGACGAGCGGACGGACGAGAGGCGGCGGGTGTCGGCGCGGGCCCCCGGGAGCGCGCCGGAAATTAAATCAATCTGGCGCAAGGCGGCCGGCGCTGCCGCTGCTGCTCCGGCACGCCGCGTCTCCGGGGGAATCAGCTTAATGTAAATAGTTTGCCGGATAAATGTCGACGCACTGCAGACTCAATCTGCGCTCGGAACCGGCGGCGGCTGCTTCCGCTAAAGATTATACAATTGGATAGAACCGGTACATCGCGTAAGTAAAATTTCTGAGCACAATTAAGGGTACATTACATCTACTTCTCGGACTACTAGGGAGTCTCGAAATCCTTCTTCTACTTCAATTACTTTATAACCAATGTACATTTCAAACTGAAGGGAATACAGTAACGTCTCGCCAAATCCAATCGACAGGAACTACAAGTGCAGCGGCAGTATTGCGATCAGGGCGACGGCGCTTCCTCTGCCTCACTCACATCCTGTGAAGTTTAAGATAAATGTGAGCTTGTACATAAAACAATATTATTTATTTAGCAAGTTTCCTGCAAAAGACCTAACACGTTTAAATGACGAGAACAGAGTGAATAGTTTAAAAATAGAAGATCAAAGAGGACAGAGGAGTGACGAGTCGTGATATTTAATTAAGAGGGCGCGACCCGCGGCGGGGCCGGGGGTTGGTGCCCCCAGCGCCAGGCGATTTCTGCACCAAATTACAATATCGTTTTTAAATGTTATTTTTAAAATTTTAGCCCCGGAAGCCTGAAGGAAATCTAAAATATTAAATTTACGTGGGTGTGGTGCGGTGCGGCGGTGGTGTGCGTTGTACCACGCAGACTCCTAGTTCGATTCCTGGGCCACTCGTGATGGAGTGTCAGCTCGTGTAGTACAAGTAAATGAAATAAGTAATTGGCATATAAATGTTCAGCTTTCGGTTCACAGTCGGTTTACAAATCGACTTCCCGCTGAAGTTTCCGCTTCCCGGCTAATTACCGCGATCCGGCGCGTTTGTCTTCCGAGAACTTTCGGTAATTAACCAGCGCCGCACGTTCAGCTGCCAGTTTGTCCCGCGGCCCGGCCACCCCTTTTTACATACGTGTTAAAGCACTCGAGAGGGTACGCCTTGATACCGCAGCAATTTACCAAGCTGCTGCGTCCATCAAATGTATATATCCACATGTCAATCAAATACATTATCGGGCGGCCGCCGCTCGCCGGCGCGCCGCACGTCCGGTGCTCGGCCACAAACTCCTGTTTGACAATATGCCCTCGGAACTCATTGGCGTCAATGCTTCTACACGAGGATAAGAATATAATAAATGGCAGCTAACTGTATGTGTAAGTGTGTGATGAGTACCTCTTAAGTAAAGCCCTGGTGCGTGGGGCGCAGTCCTCCCCCGGCCGAGCGGCTGCTCCTTTGTGCTGCTGCTGTGAAAGCTCGTCGATGAAAATAGATTCCTTTGTGCCCACACGCAGCCTCTAATCATTTATTGAGTCCATAATATATTATGAACATTTAAAGCCAGGGCGTATCGGCAGCACATTTCGATTA
This sequence comes from Ornithoptera priamus, assembly GCA_029034505.1. Classification (NCBI taxonomy): domain Eukaryota; kingdom Metazoa; phylum Arthropoda; class Insecta; order Lepidoptera; family Papilionidae; genus Ornithoptera; species Ornithoptera priamus. The sequence goes on from JARDWD010000397.1 coordinate 1,861,118, forward strand.
TTTAAAAAAAATTTAACGTCTCTGTACCAAAGAGTGTGCAGTTCGAGACGAGTGCTTATCCGTTTTTGTAGCATCTGTATATGTAAGAGATTCCCACCTATGTCAGTAGACTCATCACGATGTTTCCGGAACCATTAAGCCTGAACACTGAAATTTGGTGTTTGAATTCCTTTCCGAAAGGGAGTTGCGGGGGAGTTACGGCCAGCAGAGCGGAGGCGTCTGCTTCGGTTTTTATTTTTATTGAATATTTTCTGTTTAAGAGTGAATAGTGTAACTTAACTCAAAAGATTTCCCACAGCTTTAGCTTTTCTTTGGTCACCATCGAAGGTACTCCATAATGTTAATTCGATGCAGCACTCGCGAAGGTGGCGGCAGCGGATACCAGTGGTATCTCATTTCCAGTGTTACAAGCAATGCGCACGCGCTGAAGGAAACTTTTAGTTCTGTTATCAGATCTTGTCAGTACTTCACCTACTCAAATCATTCAGCGTACGCGCCGCGCAGCGCATGGACAGATTATCCCCATAACACAAAAAGTATAGTTTTTAAAGTCCACCCCCCGCCCCTATGCATATGCAATCCAACGTAAATGGTACAATACGTATATACCGATACAGTTTTCTTGTGGCCATGATGGTCAAAATATAATAGTCAGTAATGTCACAAGTTTTATATGTAATAGTGGAGTTAACCAAATTGTGGACTGACGGCTCTCCGGTTCTAAGTCGCCTGGAGTATTTAACGCAAGTTCAGAATATAAATGACCAAATTCAATGAACTCCAAAAAACATTTTCCTTTCCTCGTCGCTGTACTTGCTCCTGCTCCTCCTGCTGCTGCTGCTGCAATGAGATCGATACTTTCACAACCAGCGGGTTCCCTAATTTAATGTTTCTTTTCTAACTCGTTATAAAGTCTGCATATTTGGCGATTTTTAAAGTTTCTTCTATCTTAATATTGTTAAAAACAACGGTCGTGGTGCGGTCGCGGTTCGGTCACGTTCGGTCGTGGAGCGGTCGCACTCGGTCGTGGAGCAGTCGCGTTCGGTCGTGGAGCGGTCGCACTCGGTCGTGGAGCAGTCGCGTTCGGTCGTGAAGCGGTCGCGTTCGGTCGTGAAGCGGTCGCGTTCGGTCGTGAAGCGGTCGCGTTCGGTCGTGAAGCGGTCGCGTTCGGTCGTGAAGCGGTCGCGTTCGGTCGTGGAGCGGTCGCACTCGGTCGTGGAGCAGTCGCGTTCGGTCGTGAAGCGGTCGCGTTCGGTCGTGAAGCGGTCGCACTCGGTCGTGGAGCAGTCGCGTTCGGTCGTGGAGCGGTCGCGTTCGATCGTCCACCACTCTCACCCCAACCCCCAACCCCAACCCCCACACCTGCACGCCGTACGAGCAACACTGCTATGTGCGACGTGAAGCAATGCGTCGACATTCAAAAGTATTCAAACCGCCGCTTACCTGAACTGGTTCGGTTAAACGGCGCGCTGCCGGCGCGGGATGATAAATGTCACGCGGGGACGGCGACGGCGACGGCAGCGGCACCACCACCACCCCCTGTTTGTATTCATATGGAAATTAACGGCGCTATAAATCACCGGCTCGCCAGAGTTTTCATTTGTGTCCTATTCTCCCCCACCCTCCACCGATCCATCCCCTTCAGTTTTCTTCCGGTGGTTCGCAATTTTCGACGTGACTCTTCAGATACGGATTTCGTTTTCCTGTCGTTATGGTTTTTTAACGATTCTTGTCGTTAGGCAGGTGTCGTGGCGTGGCGTGGCGTGACGCCGGCGCGGCGTGACCCGGCCCTTACTATTTACTATACCGTCGTGTTATTTCGTCACGGTATCGACCAGCCATCTAATGGTTACTATTTCTGACGCCGAAGTCGCTGTCGGTAATGGGGTCCGCAACCCTGCGTCGCTGCGCACGATTTGCTGATGTCCGGCCACACGTGACTCGTGCAAGTTACCAGTAAACACTGATCCGTGTCGAAACGTTACAACGAGCGAATCCTTTCATCAATTAGTACTGCATGGGAATCGGAAGGTCTCGTGTAGCGAGTGACCTAACATATCCTCGCTGAATGCAGCTGTAGCGCCGGAACAATTGACCCTTCGGTGTCGGGGCGGCGGCGGGGTGGCGGCGGTGCGGCGACTCCTCCCTGGTGAATACCCGCCATCAGCCATTTACTGTCGAAGGTCCTCCGCCACATGCAATACGGTTTCCTTCCAATGTTTATTTACGTTTGTTTATTATTCTCGTATGTATGGAATTAACCATAACAAGTTTCTTAAATAACTGATCAGTTATTTATGAGACATAACCTTATTCGTTTACGCAAGGAAACAAGATTAAGCACGATACCAATGTACACAGGGGGGTTGGGGGTTGGGGAGAGCGCATAGCGCGTGTACGGAGGGATGGTTGCGGAGCAATGAGGTTAGTAAATTAAATAGCATATTGAGTCCGGCCTCCGGCGGGGTGCGCCGCTTGCACGGTTCAGTGGTTCAGGTCGGAGGATTTATTTTTTCATGAATGACGGGGCGCGGCTCGTGCGCATTAAGCGTGGATTACCGGAGCTCATGTCGGGGGTCCATGTCCGGTCCTGCGCCGGCTGCGGAGACGGATTCTTGTGCGGAAAAGCATGTGTTTATTACATGTTGTTCTAGATTATGTGGTGTCGATACCGAATAAACTATCCTCATCATCACGAGGTGCATTCTTCAAATCAAAGATTCATATATCTTATGTTTATAAATGCAGAGGTATACGTACATCTTCTTTTAAAAATCCACTCGCGACGATTCATACACGGCGAATAGAGACGGGCATAATTATATTCCTAGCAAAGGACCAGCCGCTTCCCCAACGGATGTTGCCGGCCGACCTGTCAGAGTTATAAATATTCGCGTTGCGGCTGTACTCAAGGCGGAGCTGATTTGATTCCGCTCCGCTCGGTACCCTCTCCGCTCCTTTGTGCTGGACCCCCACACTTTATTCGATTAGGCCGTAAAGGCGTATGCTCGGAGGCGTAAATTCTGTTGGTTATTTTCGAATTCCTGTAAGGACCCATTTTAAGAATTTTTCTGACTTGCCAACTCTTGGGTTTCGTCAGTTCGCAGTCGAACTTCTATTCAAAAAAAATTGGTATCATTCTCATTCGATATTCATTATAACTATTTTCACCCAGACGTATATGCTCTGGCTGTATCATAAAGTCTATTATTTAAAGAGGTATTAGCAACGGCAGTGCAAATAGAAGGGGTTGTTTCTCTCAACCCGTTCCCTCTTCACACCTGGCGAGTCAAACAAAGGCGGCCGCCGCAGTTAATTAAGATGTTTTCCCGGAAACAATTGAGACGGGGAGTCGAACCGCTACTCATTTGTCCGCCGAGCGCGAGTGTTGGCCCAGTACTGCGTCAGAGGGTCGTTTGTGTGGACAGAAGTCCAGGAAAGGTGGAACGTTCAATACATTAACACTGTGTGTCCTAGGCACTGACCAGACGTTATTTATAAGATAGCTCTCAAAGCTTAAAATAACAGTTTCTGTCACTTTACATTATGGTGTCATTTCCGGTTGCGTATTAGCTACGTATATAAATTTCACCTTGCCGTCAGTGGGTACAGTATTATTTTATGGCCACTTAAAAAGTACAAAAAGCGTAATTAATAGTAAAGGTACATACGGCAAGGGCAAGAACTATCAAGCGTTGAGGTCCGGGCAAAAACCTAACGAGCGACGTAATTGTTATCCCGTGCACCCCCGCACTCCCGTACTCCCGTACCCCCGTACTCCCGTTACAACTTTCGGGTAGTTCAATGGACCATATCAGTATTTCCTATTGAAATAACTGTTTCTGAAGTATATATTCCCCGCCCCAGTTTACCTAATATCACGACCAGTCGACTACAATCTCGTGGTCTGTACAGAACAGAGCTGGACGCTCTGCCGTCCAAGAGCGCGTCGGATGTCGGATGTCGGACGGCGGCGGCGGCGGCGGCGGTCTTCAGTCCCTTTCACAGTCGTTTGATATGAGTATCACGTAAAAAACTGTAATTGTTATCTTTTGCATCTGGGATTCCGAATAAGTTCTAGTACTGCGTTATCTCCTATCGTCACTTAATATCATGTGAAATTGAGGAGAATTATTGATAAAGTGTGTTACAACGCGTACGCGTCGCGCGGTGTCTGCGACGTAGACAGCAGTTTATACAAACACTTCTATGTAAGTGTCCGCGTATATTTATAAAAAAGGCTCTAGAGCGGGTGCTGACGAAGGTGTGTCAGCATTGCGTTCAGTTCACATATCCGAGTGCGCGTACAAGGCGTCGCGCGGGGTCATCTTCAAAACCGGATACATCGGGTAGTGCAGACAGGGAGCTTTTGTTTCAAATATCTGGCTCTCCCTGTTTCCGCCGCGTTGCGGGAAGACGCACATTACTGACGGATAACTTCACATGTTTCTAAATTCCTCATCGGCACAAAATATAGATGCCGCTCCAACTAAATAATCTACTGCAGCACCACATACCAGCACGCAGCACCACGCAGCACCACGCAGCGCCACGCGGCACGCCGCCTCGTTTTAATGGAGACGAAACGCAGCGCCCCAGAGCCGCTGTGGTCGCACCGCCCGTCCTCACAGCCCTCAACCCTCGCCGAGTGCAAGCGGCGCATTACTATTGCTGCAGTCGCACCCGCGGGTCGAGGATCACGAGGCGCCGGATCAGTTCCGTCTGGATGTAGTAACCGTGCGCCGGCGGCGCTCTGATGAAATTAATTATTAATATCCGCGGACTAATCTGCGGAGCGCGTTACGAAGCTTAAGATGAATTTTTCATTAATATTATTCATTTCAGACTTTCCCGGGTTATTACATTTTTTGTTTTATTATATTACTGAAAATGTTAATTATTATGAAATGGAGTAAAACAAATAATGTTTGTCCGCGACTAAGTGTCGTGAACAATAATAATGCTTCTAGACACAACAATTTATTCAGATCATTGTTACTGCGTATCTCGACAAAGTACAACTAATGCGCAATTGCAGCTTTTGACAAATTAAAATATAAATACGAAATGCAAGTCGTTCAGCATTGCGCACACCGAGGTATGTGCAGTAAGAATACTAAGGTAAGGTAAGGAGGGTCTACTGCCGCGATCATTGCACTCTTTCGTTCGTTCCGCCTATGAGAGTTTCATTTTAAAACATTCTTGTAGTTGCAGTGCAGTGCAGTGTCTGCTATTGTTAAATGAAACGTAAAATTCAATAGTTGACACGGGTGCGTGCCGGCGCCGGCGACCCATCGCCTCATAATTACTGCTGCACAAAATGGCGGCGCTACGCGAAATGGCCGTCATTGCTTGTAGTAATGCCCCTGTACCGAGTAAACAACAGTTGTTTCTATGCAAAACCGGCACTTAATTAATCTATAAAGCAAATCGATTATGGCGCCTGCATCAGTGAGCAGACAACGACATTTTTTATTGTCTTCGGCTTTGATGTGCTGTGCTGTGCTGTTGTCGTGCAGATATTGTAGACGTTTACTTTAACAGTTCAGATATATAACAACTATTTCATTAACCTAAGTGCACTAAGGTCTGTGCAATAGCTGTGTGCTCTGCAAGACCACGCTACGGCGCACACAGCAAGTAGCTAATTGGTTGTACAGCGGCGGTAACGATGTCATTAGGCTCCTGGCGGCGGCATTTAAACTGCTGCCGCGTACGGTGGAAGCGCAGCTTCTATTTCCACATGGAGAAAAGCAAATTGTACAATTTAATGTTTAACCGGTTCACAGAGCAGTTAAATTTTACTAGATCGCATGGTACTGTTGTTGCAAGTGACAAATTTGTGCTGCAACTATTGTGCAGCGCAAACTGTCCTACAAGTATACTCTTCGCACTCGCTGACCTTCAGTATTTTTAATTTTGAAATAATTGTCAACCGGTTAAACTTAAGTATAAAATATTTCTTAAAGAATTGCTTGCTCTACTGAAATCGTTTTACAACCACCAAAACTCTGCACGTCCACTTTAAAGGGTTGCAAGGAGTAACGCGGAGAATCCGTCGAAATGTATTCAAAGCTTTCTAACTTTTATCCTTTGAAGTGTGCGAGTGGCGTTTTGAGGATTCTCGAAGCGTGCTGACCTTCCATTCGAGAGCGGTTAAACCTTTTGTAACGTAACAGTTGTATACTCAATTCTATATTATTTCAATACTAGTAATGGCCAGCCTTTCAACTATTTATTCATGAATATTTATTATCGAGCTTTTTATTGAACCATCGTACGAAATTTAAATAAACTTCATAGTACAGTGTTGACAAAGAGAGTGGATACATTACCCTTGATAAGTTAAAAATTAAACCAACAAATGCAACAATTCTGAATTCATTAAAAGATGCATTTTCAGATTTGGGGTAGCAGTCGTGTGAGTGACTCTCTCGTATAGTACTTTTGGAGGATTATAATGTTGGGTATTACTTGCACCACAGCGCAGCGGCTCGTGCACTCGTTTAGTGAAATTGATTCATTTGCTATTGATTCCATACAAAGCCATTCTATCCTAACGGAATTCTTTATTTAATTTTATCCAATTCTCTTGCTGCAGAGCCTAATACGATTTTAATTACTCTTCGACGGGAATATTTGAAACTTAGTTTCCTCCGATCCATATGCCTACATGTCTGTACCACCACTATTCAAAGCAACGGTCAAGATTTTATTAAATTGTATAAAATTGCTCTAATGCTTGTGTGATATACTATGAGTACACTAGGTTCCTGCCGTGGGTGATGCCTTGCGATCACAAACATGCTTTCCGTAGTTTGTCGACGTGTGGAATTAACGTTGTATTCAACTGGTGCTTTCTCGTTATTTTAACTTGCATAATGATCCGAAAGAAATACGACCCGTCCTAATGGGTTGATAGGATCACGAAAATATAACATTGGAGAGATATTGTTGAAAGTACGTAATAAATCTGTAACTTGTTGGCTTTCCGGCGTATTGTACGCTATCCCAAAGTCGGAGCGCTCGAAGCACTCGCAGCACTCGCAGCCGGTCATTGTGAGCACTAACAAGGTTATTACGGATGCGGAGGCGGGCGGTGTGTCTCGAGGAGCTGAAATTTATTTTTCATAGCACGAGTGGGCTTCAGCGTAAAGAAGTGACAGTATACGGTCGGAGCTCGGCGAAGACGCGGTGCAAGCTATGACTTTACGACCGGTGGACCGCTAGACAGTAGCTAAAAGATGTCGCATAACATATCATTAGGTTTTAAACGGACACATATTTTTGCGTAAAGATTCTTGTACCGTTTCACTGTTCATCAGTTTTCCTTCAAACTATAAAATAAATGATGACGAATGAATTAAGTAATGATCACGCAGGTACAAAAAAAACGAGCAACAATGAGCAACAATACTTTGTTTCGATCCGTAACTAACGGAATGATACGAGTAATTGCTTTGTGACCGCATCGACCTGTGCGTTGTGCGTTGTGCGTTACCAAAGTGACCTGGCGCAGGTTTCTGCCACCAGGTCATCAGTTAATAATCAACATTTCGAAGTGCATTACTCTCTCGTTCGTTACCTTCCATTCAACTAGTAAATGCACACCGCTCGAGTGCTGGAGGCCGCGAGTCGCCGCCGCGCCTGCCTTGCGGCCCGCGGTGACGGCGCCGCGGTGGAGGCTCCATATCTGACATCTTATCATAAGTTGAACAACCCGGGTGCACCCTCTTACAGACCCCCGCCCCTCCTACCGTTCGCCGTGCCCTACCCCCTGTGCTTGTTCGCCGCTTTCGGCCGTCTCCAGCCTCTTTATAGGTTTTGAGAGCGCCACGACCGCGACGTTGATTTATGTTTCATCTCGCCGCACACTTTGTATAATTATTTTTTAAGCCCGAGGCCACACTTTATTTACATTCTAAACTACAAACGTCTGGTATTTATTATTATTATTATTATTACACCTTGTACGATCTTGGGCATGCAATATTCTTGATCGATTGAGACAAGTCTATAAAATAAAATATTACAACTGTTTCTCCTACAAGTGACTACTGCGAGGATCCAGGGATTGAACCTGGCACCGTTACTAGTGCGGGAGACGCGGGCCTTAAGGAGACGAATCGAATCTACTGTCAACACAAACTTCACGTGCATGCACCAACCAATCGACGACTACGCTCTATGGCTACAGTGTTATCTTCTATTATATTCACTATTATACTTTATACAGTTACTCTCGAAGCGATGCGCCGGTTGCACGTAACGGTCGCGCCGCTAGCGAGCTGGTGCATTCTCACCGTCCGTAGGCAGTCGGCAGTCGGCAGTCGGCAATCAGCCGTCGGACGGTCGCCCTTCGCCAATCATCAAGTGTTTCCTAATCCGCAGTGAATAGCAGCTTCCCACGGCCGCACGCACCGCCACCACCACCGCACCATGAGCTCTCTCACAACTATTTACATTCACTTTTACTTTTTATGTATTTTTGCCGAGTGTTTGGTTTATATGATTATAGGGTTATGATGGTGGAGACACCTTCAACCAAAATACTCCTCTGGCTGTCCGGAACAGCAATTTTATTTTTCCGGCATATTCACTTTATGATAGTAGTAGTGAAAGCATCGTGATCTTGAAAAATCCTTTTAGCATATTGCCTCGGAACCCGGAGGCTGGGGAAAAAAGGCATTCAATTATTTTGCATAAATTTTTTTTCTAATCATCTTCATTGTTATAGAATTATGGCAATTAGGAAACGTAAGCGGATGTGGGGACTTTTTGTATCTATGGAGTATATATACAAGCTAAACATTAAATTAGGCCGTATTAAAGCGTATGCTTCGCGTTGCTGCGCAGTCACTCATTAACGCGTGTGAACATCCGGCTACGTACGTAAATGATCGGTGGGAGGCTGTGCAGACTCGCACTACTGCGTTATTCATTTGTTGCAACATCGACGAGACTTTATTGTCTCGTGAACGTAACAGTGGTTGCCGGCGTAACTTTATAGGTTTTTGTATCATTACACCTAGAGCACCCCCACCCCACCCCACCCCACCCCATCTCCAACATGCTGAAGTTTCTTATGTCGACGTCGTTTTGAGTGCACTCTTAGAGGGGGAGAAAAAGTGTTATTAAATGTTACAGGGTTACTCGCACAGCCTTCCGGCGACGAGCGCGGCCGATGTAACATATGTAACATTATTATTTTAGCTCGGACAATGCAAAATGTGCATCGAGAATACAATACTGTGTACGTTGTTAATAAACCCATTAAGTAACAGACAAGCAGACCAGACAGCTCGTGTGTGCGGTGTCCAAGGTCTGACTCCGTGCAGGGCAACTGCTATGTTTATGTGCCCTCTTTATAAATAATATTTCCAACATACTTTTTCCCTAAACTGTAATAATTCCATTCTAAGGTTGTTTACGACCAGCTCCCAAGAATTGTTAAATGGCCGATGACGTTTGTTGTGGCTCTGCTTTGTTAATGAAGGATCGCAATGAACATCTCAATAAATAACCCATTGCTGCGTGTGCGCGTTTTATCTTCATCAATTGCTAGTTGGTGTATTACAAAACCTTCAGTGCTGATGCGTCGCTAGGTTTGTTAAAGTTTATACTGCGAGTGGAGGCGAGTTCCATGGGGGGCGGGGAGGGGGGAACATTGCGCAAACCAAAGCTAATGACGAGCATCGAGAGTTGCATCAATTTGCTGGCCGATGCGCAACTGCGGCCACCGGCTGGTTGCGAAACCTCCCGCCGCAACATTTCGGCCGAGTGTTTTTTAAACCAAACTATACGTTAACCTGCCGAGCCTGTTTGTTCCTCACTAACCATAACCTGAACAGCGGTGTTTCCGTACTCGCTCTAATATTCGACTTGTTTTGGCAACGCTCAAAGCATTAAATATTTATTGACCGCTTGCATCCGACTTTCCTTACTGAAGTGTCGCTGCACCGCGCTGCTGCACAGGAGACAACTTTGTGTTACTTTCGAAACGTTTTATATCTATGGAGATTATTAAAATACAAGTGTTAATTATAATAATAATGCGCTCTTATTTACCACCCCCCTCCCCGTCGCCACCCAACGGAAACATTCGTTGCGCGCCGCGTCGCTCGTGCTTATGTTGATGTTTGCAATAATCGCGCAACAGGCGGCACTGTGGCGGCCATGGTGGACCAGGGTGGACCAGGGTGGATTGTAATAGCTTTCCCACTCGCGGGGGAGAGTCTGACGCACTGGATACAGTTCGCGTAACGTCATTTTACCTTACCTAAAGGAACAGTGGGTACTCTGAGCGACCTCGATCGTCGTGCGCTAGGCATTCGTTTAGCGTCGGAGCGAGCTGGCCGGGCTTCGGTCTATTCAATTAAACGAACTTGGTAACATTGCGATTACTGCACTTGCACCAAGTACTCTTGGAAAGTCTTTATTTCAGTAAAATGAGGCGAATTCAGTTTTTTTTATTTAATTACAAAAACCTTTCGCAAATTTTCTATACATTAACATGCGAACACACGAACGAGTCGGATAAACATTCACACGTATCGTTAACCGGATGTTCGCTGGAATGAATGTCGTTAAAGTGTTCCTGAGCCCGCGACGGGAGCTCGCGCGGCCGCTAGCCTCCGTGCTGCCTCCTCGGACCTGACTCTTCGATCATTCGAATGCTTAGCGTTATGTCTCTCCGTGTTATTCTCCATGTTATTGCTTTAAATTTGCACATCCGTGTCTCGCGGACAAATCTCTATTTCTGTATTCAGTAATGCTATTTGCCTCTTCATATTATTATATGATATTTTATAAATATGTTGTTTGTTGTCGTCTCCATGATAGACGAACAGAGGTGGTAAGCTTAGTCGTGCAGAATACTGCCGCGTGCATGTTGACTGTCGGCCACCACCCAAACTCCATAACATATTACTTCCGTGGCGTACCATAGCCTCAGTGTCGCAATGCAGATACTGCAACCGCCGTACGGACTGGCACGCAGCAGCGCGACAAGTGACCTTCACTTGCAGAAGTCACGGCAGCGACGGCTTCGCTCGTTGCAACAGGTGGCTCCCGCTCGGGCGGCCTGTGGCGGACAGTGGCGTCTGTTCTATTGCGATTGAGGAGTTGGATGCGCTGCGCTTGCACACAAAAGTGTCTACACCTCACACACACACTCGTCCGCTTGCAGTCACCTGTGCACCATGGCAAAGTGACTAGTTTCAACTTTATGGTATTCCGCGTAAGTCGAAAACCCATTGTCCAGATTAGAATTATAAACATGTGCTATGACTCTCCTACTCGCAGCCGAATCTGAACCTTACTGCAGCGAAATAAAACGTAAACTCAATTGTGAAGCGGCGCCGGCGCCGGACGGTGCCAGCCGGTGTCAGGCGGTGCCAGTCGCAGCAGGAATGCGCGCGAGTACAGTTACGAATGGCTACCGCCGGTACTCGAGCCGCTGGTGCTGCACTCCTGCGACAAAACTTTTTGCCAATTTACCCGACCTTCGAACGTGCCGCGCTTTTTGTGCAACTAATAGTTTCTGCACTATTCCACTTGTTATTTATCCAATTACTCTGTCTTTGTGTTTGAATGGTGGAACCTGTTACGAGGTTACGTGGACAACTACACGAACAAATGGACCCCCTCTCACAGCAGCCGCACACAGTTTCAAGTTACGATATTATTTAAATTAACAACGCGACTGGACGGCCTGCTGTGCCCGTGGGGCTGGTTGGCTGCTGCCGGTCCCTTTACAGTTCTAACTACCACTTAGTTTGTGTTCTGTCTGCAACTTAGATATTTACTACAAATAAATATTAACACCAGTAAATCGTACGCTTATATTCTCTAAGAAAAATTGCGAGCGTGGAGACATTAGTCAAGGTTACAAGAGATGAGTCATTAGATCAGTCTTTTTCGATCCACTGCTGGATGTAGACCTTCCCCGACGCCTTCCATCAAATCCGGGGATGATCGCGGGGCGCGAACCGGCGCGCTCACTCGGAAATCCATTTTACCGGCCCATCGGCGCCCCGCATCCGGTTACATTCCCTTATCGCGCAACCTCCTAACCGGTGGCGCGCAGCTTCCTTTTATCTTTAGCATTCGGTACACGACCGACTGATTGCATGTACTGGATTAATCAGGTAATTGGGGAGTACTTCAACTTTTGCTGGTCGTTTGTCCGCGAATGTTCGGTTTTCCATCAGAGTGTATTTAAAAGTTGAAATTTATTTTGCTACATGACATTAAGAACTAAAACTATTTACACTGCCTAATACTCGCCGTGTTGTCATTTAAGTGTAAACAGTTCGGGAAAGTGGCCACCATCCACTCTGTCGGACACCACCCCACCCCTTGCCGTTCAGAAAGATCCCAGATGTTTCTGATAATAAAAATTTGAAACGTCTTTAACGGCAAATTTAAGAACCGATGGCACCCATTCAAATGTGAGACAACCAATCTCTACCTTTCTCCTTGGTGATCTTAATGACATGTCCTGTATATCAACCTGATGAAACAAAACCTTCCATTAAGTTAATAGTTCAATTGTTGTTCTCCATCCCCAACACAATTTAACTTGACGCTCGCCATTCATTGCCGGCGTCGTGCTGGCGTCGTGTCGGCGTCGTGTCGGCGTCGTGCCGGCGTCGTGTCGGCGTCGTGCCGACGTCTAATCGGTATTCGACAGGTATTGCGCCGGTGCCGCGTACCACCGAGTCACCTTCTAATACAAATGAATGAAGTGTCCGCCTTCGCGTCTCAGGGATGAATTGAACCCTAAAATGCCGATCGCTGATATATCGGTCTTTCGCGGCCCTCTGGAGCCTTCAACCCGGTATAAATTATCCGGAGGGTGTTAATTAAATCCACCTTGACGAAGTTGAACCCTTCGACGAGGGGAGGGCGGGACGGGAAGAAGGGTATATTGGTATATGTCGAGGAAGTCGAGCGGATTGAGATGCGGCTTAATATAATTCAATTAATTGATTTAGCGAACGGTTTGCTGATAACCCTCCACTATTAATACCAATGAGGTTCCAGATTATCACGCCGACAAGTAGTTTTGTTGTAGTTGTGATGGTGGTTAGATCTAGACACATCCTTAGTTTTTATTTGCAATAGCTCTGTGATCTAAATTTAACATGGCAATAAGTATGTTAAAAAATTGTCTGGCTGTATGGCCGCGCGCAACATTGCCATTGTACAGAAACCCTGGTGTTTGGATAAACTCTAGCCAATCTACCCTGGGGCAAACCTCAGCGGTCTACCTCCTCTGCGCCGCTACATGTGGAACATGTTCCGATAACAGAAACGAGTGGGAGATGCTGTGTCTTGCTGAAATCACACACAAATCCGCTGATCTCTTTCGATGTGAAACCCCGCGCAGCAACGTGCACACAGACAGACTGTGGACAACATTTACTTATCCTAATATTACGTTTCTCTCTCCGATGATCCTGCATGGACCCATTGTAGCAAAGCGGGGGAGAATATTTGCTTTATAAAAATCGGCTGCCGTCGCCGGATGGGTGGGCGGTCACTGGCCCTCGCACAGATCAGGTCGAGTTATTGTTTTATAATTTCTCACCCGGGTAAGTGACGGTTCCTTAACCGGGGCGATGTTTCAATACTTTGATATACATTTCTATGAAACGTTTAGATTTTGCCAAAAAGGTAATTTCTGTGAGTCGTTAGGTCGCCGGCTGGTGTTGCGCGAACGTTTCTCCCCATCACTTGGGACACGCAATGTACCGTGTGCTTGCCCATCAGCGCGCAATGTACACGTAAACAGCAAAGCGTTTGTTTTGTAGAACAGTTTTGTTATCTGCTGTCAGAGCTGCCGATGTTGTCATGAGAGGAGCGTAGTTTTATAAAACCGTAAACTACTTGTTTGTAGACAAAAGTTAAATGTTAAGTAAGCGATCATTGGGTCATACTGAAAACATTCCGCCGAAAGCACTTTGGCGGCATTACTGCACTTCTCTCATCAGATCTACGATCTCGTTGGGTATAACAGTATTGGTTCAGAACTCACTGATGATTATTGAGACAAGAGACAGATGAAATAAAGTATGAAGTTGTATACATCTAAACAGCATCTGAGATTCTACAAAGTAGGAGCAGTGCTCCTCCGCTTGCACTTTTACATTTTAATCTTGCATTTCCTGCACCCTGCTTCCTTTGCGGAGACACCGGCGCGAAATGCTTAGGGCCGATATTAAATCTGCTTCAAACGAGAAAATGGTTTGCTTCTAGGAAAAGAAAGTATTTGACAATGACATGATAAATGCATCGCTCGAATTCGTTTCCGCGTTGGACGAGACACGGTGGACAAGGAAACTCTTGTGGTGGCACCGGGGCGGAGCCTCACTCCTGGAAACTTCAAATTGAATATAATAAAATAACTTTTAACCTTATTACTTGTAATATGTTTATTATAAAGTTTTCGAAACTGTGAAATATAAGGACATGTGTTCGCACCCATGACGCTGCACAGGTTCCATCTGGACTGATACTACATAGACGACGGGATGAACAACTTAATTTGCATACACCTTAAATTATATAAGCTTTCTGGTATCCATTCGGAGCAGCGCCAAGTGTCACAAACTTGACGTCCCACTGAAAATATGAATTCCTCGCGTGAGAATCATTTTGTGGGGGCCCACTGTGCCCCGGGGGAGCCTGAGCGGCGTCGTTCCACTCTACAAATTGATTGGCTGCTTTTATAAACATGTAGCTGCTGAAGTTATCGCATTATTAACTTGTATAGTATTTAGTGCTTTAAGCCTCCGTGTACCCCGGTTACATCAGCAGAAGAACACCGTCCTGTCCGTAACACAACTTTGTTGCGTGACCACCTGGACGAGGATTCAACTGTCATTACAGTTGGGGCTTTCAACAATGAATGTGGATATTGTGGTGGTGGAGTAGATAAGTTAGGTAATTGTCGAATCATTGAATTATTTCTTATCAGGTACCTCTTACTTCGTCCACTCGATAACTTTACGTCAGGTCGTATGTAAATCTGCAAGTGTCGTATAGTTAGTGTTGTGCTCCAGGCCAGTGCTGCCTTGTGAATCCTCGTGTAACTGCTGTATTCATTGGAAACTTAAAAACCGACCAGCGCAGTGATACGAGTAAGTGTAAACTAAGTAGGGCGCCGCGCCGCCTCTCGTCAAAACTTATTCGCTGCACATTCGCTCGGATTCTACTCTCGTCGACGGAACGGATGCTGAACTACGTTGTGATGCCCGGTGCTGCCGGGGCTCGGGGTTCGATTAATATTCTTGATGTTGCCAATATTCTAACGTGGCTAATTTTATAACTATTACTAAGTACTAGTTTAATTTATCTAAGTTTAGGAATATCGAGGAGGACAACACTTTAATGATGAGACATTACAACCTAAAGTACCCTTCTCCCTCTTTTAAAGTTAAATGAATTGAAGAAATCTTTAAAGAATAATTAGGATACTAGAACTCTGTAGAGACGCGGTAGAGAGGCACGCTGTGAGAATAATCGGTGACCATGAGCTGACATGTACTAAACTTAATAACCTAAAGTCACCGGCGTAGGGTAGCGAGCCTCTCGATGTCTTACTAGTTGCATTTCAGGGAGGGTACCCATGAACTATCTGACCTAATTCCGCCATCGCCCTTCTATCACCGGACGTACAGATACAACGCAGACATTCATACCTACGTTGTCGAGATCCCACGCATTAATGCGAACAGCTAAGGATTGGAACAGTCAGTCTGCTAGCATCAGTGTTTCCGTCCAGGTTTAACGTGGGAAACTTTAAGACAAGAATGAGTAGGCTACTTCTAAATTAGGCCGCTTTACCACCAATGATTACATCGCATTCAAGCGCTAGTCTACACAAAAAAAAACAAGATCACATATATAATCATATTTTACGTGACCTGAATGACGAATAGCAATCAATGGTCATGTTTCGGCCTTTAATTATTTCATACAATTATAATTACTAGTAATCGTGTCGGTTAGGACCTTATTCTACTTTGTGTTTATAGTGATAATCAGCTCCTTTAGGTTTACACGAGTGTAGAGGGATGAATACTCGTCAAGATAGTGTGGTGCCTTGCATACCTACTCGCTCATACGGCCGGTGGATACACGAACATCTCCCTGTAATGTCCCCAAGGCCTTCCGCGAACACCCGCCTAAATCTCTCTCAAAGAGAAGATAAAGATTAAAAATCTTTTTAATGTTTAACTTCTTTTTACATTTGATATATTTTACTTATAGAATAAAGTATGGCTTCCGTGTTTGTTATAATACATATATATTAGAATATCGTAGGGACACGTTTATTGCGCTCTTTTAACTTCCGCAATGTTATTTATTTAATTTTATAAATTCACATAATTTTTATCTAAATGATCTTGAATGTCTAATGTTCGTTACAAAATGTACACATACCGAGGTGGCGCAGTATATGCACACGGACTGCAGTTATCACTACACAAAGACGTAATTGTGATAAATGTCCAGAAGCTTTGTAGATGCCAGCGTAAACTTTTTCCGACAAGAAATGGTATGGGATATTATGGTGTTTTAGTTCCAAGTTTTACTCTCGGTCAAATTACTAAACCAAGAAAATCGAACATCTTCTCGCACTCTACAACTTTAGTAGACGAGCTGCAATAAAGGGTCAAAGAGTTCGCGAGCCACGTGCCACTCCACTTGCCTGTGATAGCCGGAAGGAAAACAGCTTACCGTTCCAGAATCCAAACCTCTATATTTATTATACACGTTGAATTATCTCTGATATCTGTAGCCGTAGGGTTTCCCTGAACGGCAGCTCATACATGGAAAAGTAACTTATTAAATGGATTGTTTTTGAAAGGCCTACGTTCTGCGCAGCGCGGGGCTGACGCTGCGACACATTCTCCACAACATTAGGGGTTGGGAATTTTTCATTAGCGACCCTTTTCCTGGAATGCGATTACTTCAAATTGTACATTATATTTGTGGCCATAATCATTACATTTTAAATTTCTCTTAAATATGTTTTTGTTGTTTCAGGTATGGCAGACGAGTTCGGAGCAAAGTATATAATATAGAGATGAACAGAGAATAACGACCTTTGGACCGTGTCATGATGTTGCACCGGGCCGTCGGATAAACGGAAGCAAGATATATACTGCGCCGGGGAGCGGGGCGACTACTTCCGAAACAAATATATTTATTCCAAATTGACGATGACGATGACGATAAATCTGTAAGAAGCTACTGTGCAACTAGTTGCGCGGCTAATCGAGCGATGATACAGCATCAATACTGGGTCCCGGAGCACACTGACTCCAGCCCTCCCAAAACTTTTCCCACCACTGTCCTACAATATTTCACAAATATTTCGCGACTTTCGTCTTCACTCATCAGAGAGGCAATGACACCTGCTTCTATCCTCCTACCCATCTCAATCCCACAATTAATCCTATCTCTTCCATATAAGGGACAGGAAGTGAGGATGTGCGCAACGGTCTGGTCCACCGCTGGGTCACAGAGGCACGCGGGACTCTCCTTGGGCTTGAACCTGTGAAGGTACTCGGAGAATCCCCCGTGCCCAGTGAACATCTGGACCAAGACCGTGTCGATTTTATCCGACGAAGTGAGCTATATGCCGACGCGACGTCCGGGAAGAAAATCCTCGTTGTTGAAGCCGTAGTACCTTCCAAATACCTCCTGTTCCATTCGTCAAGCGTCTTCAGCCTGAGCTGACGCTTGACGAAGGAAACGGGGCAATTCTCGTACACAGGTCTTCTTTTATTCTTCAGGGCCGCTTCCTTGGCCAGTTGGTCCGCCCTTTCATTCCCCCGCATCCCCACGTGCGCCTTCACCCAGAATAGC
Source organism: Ornithoptera priamus (assembly GCA_029034505.1). Taxonomy (NCBI): domain Eukaryota; kingdom Metazoa; phylum Arthropoda; class Insecta; order Lepidoptera; family Papilionidae; genus Ornithoptera; species Ornithoptera priamus. The sequence goes on from JARDWD010000397.1 coordinate 1,879,001, forward strand.
CTTACGTTCGTCCCTTTTGCCCGCGCTTTCATAATATTCTCTTTTACCCGGAGCGCCAGGGGGTGGAGGGTGACTGATCTTGCGACTGTTTCAAGGGCGGACCTCGAATTGCTGAGTACGACGCATGACTGCGCCGACACGTTGGCCGCCCGTCCCTTCCACTAATGCCAGCAGCTCTGCCTGGTATATGGTGCAGAAGTTGCTTATCTTGAGTTTCTTGTTAGTAACCTCTGCGGCGTTCCGCATGACGTTGAACGCCGCACCCACTTTTTTTTTTTTTTTTTTATAGTATAGATAAGGCAAACGAGCAAGACGGGTCACCTGATGGTAAGTGATTCACCGCCGCCCACGTCACTAGCGACGCCAGTGCGTTGCCTACCCTTCAGGTAAGAATATGCTCTTTTCTTGAATAACCCAATGTCGCAGTTGTCGGGGAAGACCGCTGATGGCAACGAGTTCCAGATATTTACTGTGCGTGGCAGAAAACTGTTTTTAAAACGCATATAACCTGACATTCGTCCCTTTTGCCCGCGCTTTCATAACATTCTCTTAACACGTTATAGGTTATCTGTGCGGAGGCGGATGTGAGTGGAAGTGTATATGATTAGAGGTGGGCGGAAACTCAGTGCGGTGTAAAATTACTTTGAGGCTATCGTATTCGGATGGTGTCGGTCGAGTATAAAGGTGAGAATGTGTGGGAGTGTTGTTGTTTGGCGCAACGCAGCGTCGGCGCAACGGTCTCATGGAACACTGCTGAAACGGTTGCAGCGCGCGAGCTCGTTCTACCGTGAGGACCCGCACTCAATACCCCCACCCCCTTACCCCGGCCCGCCACCACTCTCCCTCCCAGCACACCTACAACGCTCCCCCGGGGTGCGCACTCGCTCGTGCCCCCTCGGATCTAATCCTCGTGTCCGAGCGCGCGAGCTGGGCCATCCGCCGCGCCCCCTGTTATTTAACTTTTCTTTCTAAATCAGTTGATAACTGTCATGGAAAATAACTCCTTTAAAAGTTTATAATTTTTGTATTAAAGCATTAAAGTAATATAAAGGCTTGTGAGGGGGAGCAGCCGGTGCATAGGAACCGGGGCACACTGAGGAGAGCACTGCGGACCTCTGTCCCACGGTGAACACGAACACTATGCAAAATAAAAATAACGAACCGCACGTGTTCTCATAGAGCGGGTGGTAGGCGGAGGGGAGGATGCGCGCTCCCAACGCACGGCCTGGAGGTAATGGCGGCTGTACGTCATCCGGGGCGCGTCTTTATGGGGAACTATTTGCGTAGGCCCGGGTCAGCGAGACCCCAATTTGTGCAGGCTAATAAGTGTGCGCAAGGGTCCGCGCGGGTCCGCAGCGATCTGGCGCTTAGGAGCACGCGCGTAACGACCAAAACCGAGTGACGGAGGTCAGCGAGAGCTCCTCCCGTGTGTGTGCTCGTATTTTTCAGTGGAGCTATTTCTATTCCTGAGTATTATTTTGTGATTTATGTGTAAATGTTTTGATAACAGAGTCTGTTGATAAATTTGCGGAAAACACGTGTATATACATCTACACGGCTACACGAGAGCTGGTGGGGACGCACACCTTCGACGTTACAGTGTAGTTTGAGTAGAAGGGGAGAAAGGTGAAATGATGGAATAAAAGAAAGTGAGCAGTTTAATTATTTCTGAATGAAAAGATCGGGTAAAAATAACTTAAACTTGAAGGTCTGCGAGCCGCCTTTGTTGTTACTGGGAACAAATGGAAATTATTTAAAAAGGAAAAAAAAGGGTTTTACATGAAAGTTATTAAAAAAAATAGACGCAAAGATAAAGAGGAATACTATTACTGAACGATGAACTTTCTGTCAGGAGCGGCCGCACCGGATGAAGTGGATGTTCCGCAGGAGCCCTCTCGGATTAAATCTTAAGATTTACCCCGCTGCAGCTTCATCAGAAAATGTTTAGAGCCTGTTGCCATTTATATACATTTTAATATTCAATGAATACTTTATCCAACTTCTTTTTAAAACACTGATTTAATATTGAAAGCAATCGTTTATTCAAAACACTGAATACTCCGTGAAATTTTAATGTTATTTCAAAATTATGAATGAAATATTGTATCCGGTGCGGGGGGGTCGCGGTATCTCACCAAACGTAACGCTGACACGGAGATCACGCTGGGTCTGTGACCGGTACCTCCTGCGGTGCTCGTGAGGAGCTGCGCGCCGGTGCGGATGTCACTGTCACTAATATTTTTGTCCATCCATTACGCCCGGGCTGGTGTGAGCGATGCACGCGGTCACAAAACTACCCCTGCTTCAGCATACGTTCCGTTGTGGAACAGGGAACAGGGAACCAGCAACGTACTCGGACGTGGCGATCGCGACGGTCCAAAACGTTTCTCTCAATACAGTCGATTCAATGAAGGCTTTATTATATTAACTTACTTATATTATTATTACTTATATTAGTCGCTTCCGGTGTGCGGCGCGTGGTCTGCTGCGGAGGAGACTGTGCAACCTGCACATGCATCAGGCACGTGGAGCGCCGCCGGCGCGCCTCGGCCCCGCTCTCTTTGTTTCGCCGACGGAAGCACTAATGCAATCCTAAGTGAGGCTCACCAAACAATTCGTTTTCTTTTGTTGAGCCGGTGCACCGCCGCTGCAGCCCGAGGGTCTGGACAAGCCGCAATTGCTGCTGCTGCCTCGAACGAGCTGTTTTGCACTAGCATTTATTTCCTTATTTCATTGAAACGGCATCCAAATATAGTTGTAAGCAATGAACGCGATCTCAGGTGACGACGCGGCCTCACTGCGCGGGTCGCGCCCGCGCGGAGCGCACGCGCTGCCTTTCTGTGCTGTGCTGTGCTGTGCTGTGCTGTGCTGTGCTGTGTGAGTACACGAGTATCGTGAGACAGTAAAATTGATGTGAATACAAATCGACAGCATTAGTGTCATAGTGGGTGGAACGTTGAAGCTTACAAATATGGTTAATTATTAATTTGCAAATAGAAATTAAAAAAATAAATTAAATTCTAATAGAAATTCAAATGATAATGGCAAAGATTGACGTACAAGTTCCGGCGGAAATTAATCGTTATTATTATCGAGCAGTGAGGATAGTAGGCACAGCGTTTCTAAATCGACTAGAGTTTCAGGTGAGTGCTGTTCAGAGAGCAAGTGCCCGCAGGCTGCGCGCGCGCATTCACATTTCACACTCGCTTCTCACTATTGACGTCGGCGCCAGAGCTCTGACCGGCGGCATCGCCTTCATGACCCAGGAGTACTAAATGTTCCACAACCACCGCCGCGATCTATCACATACATTCGGACGTTATTACTTTATACGTTTTAAATTTTATACAACTTAAGTTGAAAAGGACGTGTTGCCTTCTGATATTGTGCACAACTGTTAGTCCAGCGTTCGATGACATTAGCACCAAGTGTCACTTGGTGCGCGCCACCACGCGGCTACTGTCCAGTCTCTACAGAGAATGATCTTGAATAGATTCTGTTTAAAAATATATAAGTTCAAGTTGTATGTTTACAACAGGTCTGTGTCGCTGCGCCGCCGGTAATTACTTAAGTAACGGCCGCGTGACGATGCGAGCGCGCCGCTAACGTATCACATTTCCGCGTCGGCGGGGGCAGTGGCACGCGATGATAACGATAAAGGTGTATCCACACATCACAAAACGCAGGCGATGCCCACACTACAGCGTGCCGCGGCGCCGCACTTCCGCCGCTGGAATCTCTGCGGCATTATTACTTGAACTATGCGAGAGGTGGCATTTGAATCATAAGATCATCGTCAGTTTGACTTCGGTTTTTATCACTGAAACAAAGCCTAGGTCTCGAAAGAAAAGTTCGAATTCAATGCGCGCGTTGCACGCATGCGCAATCTCATTTGTGTAACTCTGTGGGAGCTGTAACTAAATATTATCTACTAGTCTTCTATAGAGCAATTGCTTTACACTATTAGGCAACAAAATAAGCCGTGCATGTACCGGAAACCGTTCTCCTCTCATTTCCGGTTTCTCGCGCCTTTGACAGCGCTTCCGCTTCGCACACGTAAAGTGATTGCTTTTATCTATAGCAATAGTGTGAGAGCCCCGTACATACGCGCGCCGCTACCAGCGCGTGTATGTGCCAGCGCAGCCTGGTCACCGTTTTGATCTACTACCGTCGCCGATGTCACATCTCGACTGTTTAATATATTTTGCTGTAGCAGAGGGCGGGTTTGTGGGCAGCTTTCAGCACGTCAAGCCAGCCGGCACTGCTCCGGTGTGGAGTGCTCGCGCAGCCGTCGCACTTACCAACTCAAATATAGATGTTAATGATTTAACTGGAAGAACTGGCTGCGGCTTAGGGGATTTGCTCCGGCGCCGAGCCGGCTGATGCGGGGGCGGGCACCCCGCACCATCCGCGCTTCACCTCCGCTACACCCCCGCGCTTATTAATCCTTTAACTCCTCCAGTTACAATCCTGTGCATAACTTGCTGCGCCAGCTGTTTCCGCGGACCAACTGAAGAACATACTTTATTTTATGTCCGATTTACGGAAATCATGGAAATATACCAAGTTCCCCATGTTATGCTTCATTCCATATAACACTTGTTTAAAATTATAATGTCGCGATAAGGTGATGATGGTAGTGGTGGTGATGGTGGTCAGCGCGTTGCACCACCGCCGGACTCCGCCGATTGCTGATGACACAAGAAATCGATTCATAATCACAAAAACACTAATATTCAGTAGTTTAGCAGTACACGTGCATCAGCACCCGTACTGCAGTTCTTCAGGAGCGCGAGCCCGCGATTGTGTGCGGGTATGGTGGGGGCGGTGTGAGAGGGGTGTGTGCCAGCTCTCCGAGCTGTATTCGCGCTGCAACGCGATGCACTCGTAATCGTTTTATTTTTTAAGAATTCCCCCTGCGTGTGTTGGGTCAGGGCCTATCTATACAAATCGCTTATCATCTAACTTCTAAATGTACATTTTTAACTTCCTACACACTCTTCTTACATTCTTTCTTATCTGCCTTACCATACTTATCTTTCATACTTTGTTCTCACTCATTCTCCATCCCAATTCCTTCTTCCATACCTCCCGCTCGTGAAGACCGCCGCCGCATTGTGTAACAATCATGCCTTTTGTCATCTGTTCTTTCTTCTTCCTTTTCTTTTCCTTTTTCTTCTTCTTCCTCATTATTGTTATTGTTTTTCATTTTTATTTTTAATTTTATTTATTTTACAGCTTTTCTTTTATTTCATTTCATTTCTTTACTTGACTTTTACATTTACATTGTTCTTCTAGTTTTAAAGAATTCTATTCTAGTTTTATTTACTTATTTATTTACCTATTCACTCACTCAACTATTTCTCTTTATGACTGCGCCGACACGTTGGCCGCCCGTCCATTCCACTAATGCCAGCAGCTCTGCCTGGTATATGGTGCAGAAGTTGCTTATCTTGAGTTTCTTGTTAGTAACCTCTGCGGCGTTCCGCATGACGTTGAACGCCGCACCCACTTTGTCGTCGATGCGGCTGCCATCGGTGTAAATGGCCGAGGCGGCAGCTGAGGTGTAGGAGAACTCCATACCAACCTGTTCAGACGGGTGTGGTAGTCTCAAGTGGCTGACTGGAACCTCCAGCTCTGTCTCCTAGCACTTCTCGAAAGTGGCCGCTTCTTGGACCGGAAGGTCCAGAGGAAGCAGCCCGGCAAGTACTACGGCCGAGTGCAACGACGCGGTTCGGTGAGTTCGCGCAATTTTCTACGCGAAGCCACGCTGAACCGCATCGAGCTGCTTTCGGACCAGCAGCTTTATAGCCGCCGGCGCCCATGCACTCGCTGCATACAAAATGATCGGCTCCAACACCGCCAGATACATCGTTCTGATCACCTCCGAGTTCAACTTCCACGATATTTTTGCAGCTCTGCACAATTGACGACAGAGCCCTTGTGCCTTCTTGCTCACGTTCTTCACGTGCGTGTTGAACGTGAGCCTATCGTCAACTGTGAGGCCCAGTATCCGAACCTCATGAGTTCGACAAAGGGGCTCTCCACCCATACTCAATATTGGGTTGTCGTACTTCAGCTTATTAGTTAGCACCATCACCTTAGTTTTGTGTGGTGCGAACCTAAGCTTGTTTCGGACCCCCCAACCGTGAATATCGGCGAGTACCGCATTTTCCTTTCTCGTGATGTTCCCGGTCTCTTGCCCCGAGAAGATCAGAACGACGTCGTCTGCAAACGCCTGGCAGTGTGTCCCGCTCTTGGCTACCTCCTCCAGGAGTGGATTGAGGAGGAGGGTCCAGAAGGTTGGGCCGCCCACGGATCCCTGCACGCACCCCTTGGTGGTCACCCTGGCGCACTCCGCCCCCGCGTACCTTACAGACATCCTGGGGTCGATAAAGTAGCTATCGCCAAGGCGCCGCAGGCCGACAGAGCAGCGAGTCTCCGCCAGTCTGCACCGTATAGCAGGCCACCAGGTGTTGTCGAAGGCTCCTTCTATGTCCAATGATACCAGCACAACGATCTCCTTCTCCTTCAAGCGAGTTCGTATGTGCTGGATCAGATCATACAGGGAGTCTCCGGTACATCTTCGCGGCATAAAGCCGTATTGGCGGCTACTGATATACGGTGCAGTGTACCACCGGATCCTCCGGACCATCATCTTCTCCAGGACCTTGCATATAACGGGCAACCGTAATCGTTGGGCGGCGGCGGGACGACTTACGGTTTGTCTCTTCACCGGAGTTGTGTCAGTGGCTCCCGATTTATCCACTTCTGTGTGTGGATAGAAGGAAACAGGACTTTTTCAGGTTTTAGCTCCGTTAGCTTCATGAGCCTTTTATTCGGATTTAGACAAATAATAATCCGAAAATTAGGAAAACATTTCTTATTTCGTGAATGTGCGATGGCCACTCCAGCTGAAGTTAGATTACAAGTTACCTCCTGCCGAATGTTAACAGCGTACTGCTGCTCATTCTTCACGTCAGCGTTGCCAAGTTTGCCTCCACCCCTTAAATTCTATGTAAATGTGCAGGTTACGGAGAAAGTCTAGGCAGATACTACCGCAGCGCCTATTGCAGCCGTTAAACAGTACTGTGTAAGCATTACCATGTTCCGGTTGGAAGGGCGCTGTAGCTAGTGTAATTACTGGAGTAACAAGATTTAATACGTCATGTTTTAAAGCGACGAGCGTGGTATTCAATGTGGTGCAGTGTATACCAATGTACCTAGCGCCACATTGTTATGGGTTGGCATATCACCATCACCATCAATTGAACGTCCCGCTCGTGTCGTCACTGCGCAGAACAAAAAATAAAACTATGGAGAGTGACAACATGAACACGGCGGCCGGATGAGCTGCAGCGTACTCCGTTGCTCCATAAAGAGTACGTTGTAAACAAACCGATGGGCTCATGTTGTGGATGTACACCGCCACCAGCACCACCTAAGTTCGTGTGCAGTGGTCACCGAGCCGGGGGTTCTCGTGTCTCGTGTCTCGCGTCTCGCAACATTAAGTTACAAATATGTACACTGTACTTTTATTTAAGTGATGCCATTAGTTCGCGTCAACACAAATAACGTTGGAACGTTCACCGACAACACCATGAGTGAATCTTTTGTTTCTAACTTAACACCTTCAACTGTTTTGAACTTTTACAAAACTGTAAACTTTCAGAGACACGCCGGGACGTCCCCAGTAAATGTGGTTACACTACATCAGCACGTTCGCTGTGGAGCTGTTCCGCGGGTCATTCCCCTCCCGCGTAGCCGGAACAATAACGAGCTGCAATCCCAAGTTGATAGCCTATTGACGGAAATATATAGTGAAACGAGGACCTTTCGTAACCTTTTAACCCCTACCTCGGGGGATGAAAATCCTCTAAAACAAACATTGCAGGCAATTTTTGTTCAATGTCACCTCGTCACCCCGTCACCCCGTGTAATCCGATTTGACACAGAGCAGAAAAGTCGGCAGGATTGTTACCGCTGTTGACTTCTTTATCTCCTTGTACGGAATAAGTGCAGAATATAAACATGTTGCCGGGCGCGCTATCGTTTTTGTGTAAGTGCTCTTTCCGCACGACTCCTCTCCTCAAATGTCATGCCTGCTCCAGCTCGAGGCTCCTTCTATCGGTATTTTTATAGCCCACACCGCAAGCGATAAAATTTTACGAGGTATCGCCTTTAACAGCACGATAATGCACAAACCGGACATGGACCTCCACGCCGGATGGAGTCACGCATTCCGGGGGTCTGATGAGGCGTCGTATTTCCTTTTGATGGTTATAGATATGATCGTAATAAAGGTTTATCGGAGAAGTGCGTCCGCCGCTTCAAAGCAATGATATATTTGTAAAGAGGTTTCTTGTACTGAGATTGTAACTCATACATATAGAGGAAGTGAGATTTCCGAACAAATGCTTAGTGACGTGACCGACCGATTGCAAATCGGCAGGAAGGAGAGGCTCTAAGCAGCGAAGCGAACACCATTACATATGATTAGAAGAAAACATTAGGAGGCTTCAAGTAACCAATGCGACACACGGTAAGGGCGAAGTGAGGCTGTATGTACTCGCAAATAAACAGACACATCATATCGTATTGAGTCTGTTGAAACGTTAAAATGAAATCCGCGTGCACGAAGTCTGCTGAACGACATTGGCACTTACCTCTTGGAGTATTAGACTGAGAGCTTGGTGCTTCCGGCTCCGTCTACTCGCTTTTTTTTTCAGCCAGACTGTACGAAGGAAATGAATGATATGGAAATGTATGCAAGCTGTTTGTATCTGGGTAGGGCGAAGTGTGGGGTGCGGGGTGCGGGATGCGGGATGCACGGTGGGAGGTGCGCGGTGCGCGGGTCCGCTGTTGTGCAGACAGTTAACAGCTTTTCGCTCTCTTTGAGTATCCGCACTGATATTACGTCATTATGTAATTTTTAGGTATAACAACTATAATATTAATATTTGCAGTTGACGTCGGGTCACCAATACGGGGATTGTGAAGTTTAGTACTTGTAAATAAATCGCGTGCCTCAATCAGTACCCATGTATTTCATAAAATTCACTTTACAATAGTAAAAGTGTTAAATATTAGCAGTTACAGTTAACTCGGCCGTTAGAGGAATCTAAGTGAGCTCTGCCGCAGGACGCGCAGCCTGTATACTTAATTGATTATTTGAAGGCGCCACTCGGCACCGCGCTCTCGTTTCCTGCAACGCATTGTATATATAACTAAACAATGAATAACTCAACATTTGTTACAAATACAAGCGACAGATTCGATTGCTTGCTCTCCGCGTGCCAGATGAGAGGACGGTGACGGAATTACAAAGAACGTCTCTCCAGAGCGGCGTCGCGACGGTACGCTGGTGGTGATGAATACACGCCACAACTCCATTGAATTAATTCTCATTAATGTGAGACAAATGTCGTATTAAGCCAGACTCGTCCGGACCACAGGGCGCTGTCGGGAATCATAAGGAGCATACATTTAATTGTACGATAGCCGATACCAGTCCGAGGTGTTCCGACCTGGTGCTCCGATTTGTTGCGCAGAACCAGCGCTGCACCCAACATCAGTCAGCAGCAACCGCATCTGACCGGGGACCAAGTGTCACGAAAGTAAAGCTAGTAGACGTTAATTGGATATCACAATGGTCGTGGTAACTCCGACTGGCGCTGCAATTGGCTGAGATATATAGAGTATAATAATATTGCTTTTAACCTTTTCAGACTTTTAATAAAAAAAGCGACTAGTTCGAGATGCTAGTTCTAGAAAAGTCGACCGGAGCATACAAGCAAGGCCCTAGTTTCAGAAAATCTCCGGTAACTTCCCGTGTGAAGTTCGCATGAAGGATAGACACGGCGCGAGTAGCTGCTGACAATATAATGTTCTTGTCACGTTTTGAAGTGATCCGGGAAAACGGTACAAAAGTTTGAAGTAGCAAACTCCTGCAGCATCTTCGGCCGGATCACTTGCAGCATTTGAGCTGGAGCCGAACCTCTGCTTTTGGCGCGTCGGCTAAGCCGATAACATCTCGGTTAAGCCGGAACAAATTACTTGCGAGGTAAGTTTAAATTGCAGCGCGGGAGAGACTTAGCTACGTAAAATTTGTTTTCGAAGCTGCGCCAAGCTGTTGCTTGTGTTCATGAAGTTAACGGCGGGGCGAGTTGCCGTGGTCTTACCCACCTATCAAATTATATTTATAGCAGCAAGTACAACAAAATAGAGATTTTCCCTATTACGTAGAATAATAACAAAGATGATAACCTTATCGGAACAAACTGTATCCACAGTGACAAGTCCCCGCGCCGCGAACGTTTGTTACGCAAAGCTTCCGAGCTGATCGGTCACCAGCGCCGGAGAAAATTCTTCACCAGCTTTAAATGACTTGAGATGTATTGCATTGTTTATTTATGACAACCTGTACTTTAACCAGGCAACAAGGCGCCTCCCCGGCGATTCAGGTGATGGTAAAACTTTTTTTATATAAATATTAAACATACAAAAGACTTCAATTAAACATAATGTAAGAAGAAAGAGAAGTTAATTTGGTCGGCGCTCAGGACACTGTACCAGTGCCCGGAGGGCGAGAGGGATGAGGGATGTAAGGCATCCCGGGTGCGAATTAAATGCAAATGCGAGCGCAGCCGAGCCTCGAGATAGCTAAATGAAATTGTCATCCGTCTGAGATTCAATAGGAGGTGCGCGCTCGCGCAATCCGCTGCAACGGGAAGTGGTGAGCTTTCAGCACAGCTTTGAGCTCCATTGTGAACCGATCCGAATGCCACGAGCTTTAGAGTTCACTGTGTGCATTCTGTTTTAGTGTAGACGAACGTAGGAATAGATAAATGAAGATTAACTACTAAATAGTTTGGGGCGTGTATTCATCACCACCAGCGTACCGTCGCGACGCCGCTCTGGAGAGACGTTCTTTGTAATTCCGTCACCGTCCTCTCATCTGGCACGCGGAGAGCAAGCAATCGAATCTGTCGCTTGTATTTGTAACAAATGTTGAGTTATTCATTGTTTAGTTATATATACAATGCGTTGCAGGAAACGAGAGCGCGGTGCCGAGTGGCGCCTTCAAATAATCAATTAAGTATACAGGCTGCGCGTCCTGCGGCAGAGCTCACTTAGACTCCTCTAACGGCCGAGTTAACTGTAACTGCTAATATTTAAAAAAATTGCATGAACACGTGACAACGCGTGACACTCTCATTCATTTTCAATTCAATTTAAATGACAATAACTGTTAGTCAGGCCGTTATTACACCGCTCACAATGTTTATGGGAGTAGGAACAGAGCAGAACAGGGCACGTGACGAGCGACTGCATTAGTGCAGTATCAATACAACTACTTCCCAACTGGCTGACGCACGACTACGTATAATAAACACAATATTTCAGGAATCGATTAGCCCAACTGCGACAATGAATAACTTTCCTTCCCTTTCCTACCCTCCCTGTGCCGCCACCCCGCACGGACGACTTCGCACAACTTCCCCTACGTGCTGAAACTGTGAAAGCTTCCGACATTAATTCGCCGCGGCCGCCGGAACTTCCGGAATAAATAAATACGTACCGAACAACAAATAACGAGGTGCAGCAGTCGGCATTCCATCTCCCTCTACACGAAGCGAGGAGCGCCGCGCCGCAGCAGCGGTACTTGATCTGTTTCGCACGGTGTTACATGGCAATCAGGTCGTTGATGATGAAGCGTGCTCACCCAAATTATTCACAAGTTTCATTTCAAATTAAATTTGTTGACAGGCGAAACTCAGCGATGCTGTTTTGGCGGCAAACCTACAGCATACGGCTCCCGGCACTGTCCACTCATGGACAATAGATTAAACAACAAACGGGACCTGCAGAGAGAAGTCCCTAATCAAACGTGAGCTCATCCTCTCAGCCCTCCACCCGCCCTCACCGCACCGTACCGTACCGTACCGCACCGCGCCGGCAGGTACACCCCGGCGCGGCGCGAGAGGTGGGCAGGATGACGGGGTGGCTTTAATAAAGACGTCACGGGAAATAATACAAGTTGCGTGGCAAGGTGGCGGTGGCCGGGGCGTGCAATCGGACCTTTGTGTTAACCTGGCGCAGGAGTAATACAGCAACGTGTGGGTAGCGGCGGCAGTCTTATCTGAACGGTGTGGGGTACGACGCCCAGAGTGAATCAAGATACAAACACTGCAGATTGGTAACAAACTGAGACTTACCTCTTTTTTATGTATTAGACGGCGCGGTGCAATGATAAGTGTCATCAGTGGGACCTTTCAGCAGTCAAGGAGATCGGAGACGGATCGCCGGATGGACAACTCCGCTGTACCGCCTGAACCACTTATTATTTAACTTATATTCATTGCTCATCACCCGAGTTGTGGGCTAGTGATCTAAATGTTATCTGCATCCCAGCCCCAGTTCGGAGCAGTAACCGAGATATTAATAATATGAGTACCGTTTTTTTAATATTCTTAAAGCATCATAATTTGCATATTAATCGAACTGCAGTTTACACCGGCGTTCGACTGCAATATCATCCGGTCGCGTGACACTTCACACAGAGACCGGAAGAAGAAACCTGAAATATTAATTAAAATATCATTAAGTTGAAACTTTTAGAAATAAAAGAAAAAAAAGTGTATTGTTTGATCATGTTACCTGATAAAAATCCTTTCAGCGTACACTTCAGTTCCGGTACTTTTGGCCCGCCGGATTCCTGGCGCCGGGCACACCTCCGCCCCGCTGATTGTGAAGCGATAGCACTTTGAGCAATTTGTATGTGAGGCGGCGGCAACGGATCAAACGGCGCCTCCACAGCCTTAAGAGGTTGCAATCAAGTTTTGATACCGACTCCATGCAAGGCTCCATCGTCGGAGTGGCGGGGCTCGAATATTCAATGAAATAATGTGACCCGGCGAGGCCCCAACCATTTGTCTGGACAGAAGTGGTTATTCGTGCGTGTTATCAGGGTTATCCTATAGAACTGAGACGTGGCACCTCACCTCACAGCACATCATGTAAAGAGGCTCAGACTCACCCAAAGAGCAAAGAAGGCTATGCTCGGAGTCTCTCCGCGCTGTCGAATCAGAAATGGGTAGATTACCAACACTAAAGCCACCGGCATAACAAAAAAGATTACAACACTTAAGTGACAATGGGTGGGGCACACCGCTTGAAGCGCTGACGGGCGATGGGTCAGTGAGAGACTCGGGTAACGGTCGCGCACCATAGACCCTTCATTAGACGAAATAAAGATTCGGTGCGGTGAGAGTCGCAAGAAGCCGCTGGTTGCGGGAAGCGCAAAACCCGTCAGAGTTGGGTTCACTGGAGGAGATCCACATTCGGCAGTGAACGGTCATTGGCTGATGATAATGATGATGAAAACCATTTCTCTCTTCATGGAGTTTCAATGACTGCTTGATAAATTTAGGAGGCCATCATCAGTGAAGTAGCGTTTTAGCCCCGAACCCTTGAATACGGAACGACACCGGACATCCTTCCGTCTAACATGTTTAGCTGCTGCCGCCGATTTATATTTATTGAGTACTGACGCTACGAAATTATCCAATCGATGTATCATTCCATCGGTGCATAATCAAGCTACATCCCACTTTAAGTGGTGCAGTGTAAACGTTTCAGGTTGTATCTGATTGTGGTGCTTGGCACACCACTGACCACCACTATCAAAAATACTTTTTGTAAATGTATGTAATGGACACGAAAACTTTCTATCGCCGGAAGCGGGCACTGCAAGTATCAGCGGTGTTGCCGCGTGCTCGTGTGCCCGTGTACTCGCGTGCCCGTGTGCCCGCGAGCCCGTGTGCCCGCGTGCCCGCGTGCCCGCGCGCCCGCGTGCGCAGCGCCGTGCAATAACCGGCGAGTGTGTCCGCGCGTTAAATTAGTGGCTGCGAGCTACCGCTAATTAGCAATCGTTGCAACCGCCGGCTGGCTGCTATAGCAGCGTGCGTTTTTTAATTTCCACGATACGGCGACGCGTACTGCATAACCTGCAATACGTGCAGGAAAGCAGGTCACCGCCCGCATTAAATACAGTTGCAACAGCACACTGAGGCGCAAGGGGCCCGGCGCCCGGCGCCTCCCGCGGGAGATGCCGGGACCTCTCCTGATGCTGGGCAGAAATTAACATTTTCCTTCTTACTGAAAGACGGGTGTAGAAAATTTTTCCCCCATAGTAAATAAATGGTACTTATAATATATAGTATGTTTTGGATGATGTAGTGCAATAATCCTTACGTACAGACTATTAACTTGCTAGCTGCAGCCCGGCTCTTGACAAGCACGAGCCGGCGAAATAATTACACAAGTATTTTTTGTGGAAACAATCAAAAACAATGCACTCCGTGCAGAAACTGCAGCATCGCTAGAAATAAATATAAAAAGGTAATTACATACTTCCGGCTATAACCGACTGTGTCCGCGCCACGCAGCCGCGGCTAATGGCCATAAAGTAGGGATAAACTGTACTTAAGCTGGCCCAGCGCCGGAAACTCCGCGTGAAAAATTCAGACGACGGCGTTCCGCTGCGGGCGAAGCTGCGTATCTTGCGGACGTGGCGGATGTTACGGATGTTACAGATGTTACAGACGTCGCGGATTTGACGCGTCCCCGCGCGAGCACGTACCGAAAACGCATAGCTTCGATGCCTTTTCACATTTATAAAACGTTAATAAGTATTTCCGGGACAACTTAACCCTTTACTAATACTATTTACTGCATTTAATCACGGAGTTGCCGGTGTACTATATAATATTCTGCTCCCCACCATACGGTGGGGAGCTAAATAAGCTGGATGGCTGAGTCCATAGGGACTCAGTTCATCGAGTTTTGTAAAGTTGCTTGTCCCGAGCTATGGGACAAATTTGAGGCCCATCAGGCTGCTATTAAGGCGAACTTGGCTGCCTCAGACAGCCCAGCATCCCCTCTGTCCGAATCGAGTGCTTCACCGAAGCCTCGTACCTGTGCCCCCAAAGGGCCAACCAGCCATGGTGTCGGCACATGCTCCCGCGATCCGTCGCCGTGCAGCATAGAGGCCATGTCTGACGGTGAGGACACCATCTCAGTCATGGAGGTGCACCAGGCCCTCAACCCTCCGCCATCCGACGAACAAGGCTTCGTCATAATTAGAGGTAAGCGTAAGCGTACCTCACCGCGACCCTCCCCGACCTGTTATCCTCCAGGACAAAGCCGCCTGGTCCGATCTGTCCAAGTGGTTCTTGGACAATAAGATCTCGTGCCCCAAGGCACAAAACACGGCGCAGGGCATCCGCCTGCGCCTAACGTCAACCGTCGACTTTCGCCGCGCGACAAAACATATGAGGGAGCTGAACCTCAGCTTCCATACATATGCTTTGGAGGAGGACAAACTCCTCCGAGTCGTCATCCGGGGTATTCCCCTAGAGAGGTCCATCGCCGAGGTCATCGAAGACCTCGAATATCAGGGCCTCCCCGTGTCAGAAGTGAGGAGGATGTCCAGCCAGAGGACTCGTAAAGTGATTCCTCTCATATTAGTACTCTTCCGCTCACTGATGAGGGGAAGAAAATTAACAACATTAACAAATTATGCGGCCTCACCAACGTCTCGGTGGAGCCACCAAATAAACGCGGCATCGTTGGCCAATGCCATAGATGCCAGCTTTATGGCCACTCGGCTAGGAACTGTTTTGCTCGTCCCCGTTGCGTCAAATGCACCGGTGACCACGGCACCAAAGAGTGCCCGCGCACGCCTGAGTCCTCGGACCCACCAAACTGCTGCTTGTGCAAATCCGAGGGTCATCCGGCGAACTACCGCGCGTGCTCCAAAGCCCCGCGCAAGGGTGCGGTTGCGCTCCCCAAACCCCGAGTTCCAACCTCGGGTATTCGAGGTTCGCGCCTTTTCCCCTTTCGCGACGCTGGGTTATCGAAGGTTGACAATTGTCAACCAGCTCCGATCCCTGCGGTATCGGCATGGGCAAAACCCTTGCCGATGACACAACGGCCGCACGCCCCCGTTGCTCGCATCCCCTCCCCAGTTGCCAACAGGCCTTTAGCACCAAGCAACTTGGTCACCCCCCGGTGCTTGATGCCCGGGGCGCAGCTGACATAGCGGCCGATTCGCTCTCTAAGCATATCTCATCGGCCGTCGAAGAATCCACGAGGGTGATACTCGAATTGGAACCTCAATTCGGAGCTCTTCCTCAGGACATTCGACGCCTGATCAGATTAAAAAATGTCGCCTTGAGACTGTATGACAGGTACCGCTCCGCGGTGAATAGAGTCAATGCGCGCCGCCTTCAGAGTGCTGTCAAAGAGCGCGTCAGAGAACACAGAGCCGACGGATGGGATTCTCTACTCGGCGACCTCGAGCCATCTAAGGACGCTTTCTGGCGGCTAGCTCGAGGCCTCAAGTTAGAGAACCCTGGACTCATGCCACCCCTTGTCAAAGACGTCGACGCGTCGTCGTTGGCCTTCGAGGACGATGAAAAGGCCGAATGCTTGGCCGACAGTCTGGAGAGCCAGTGCACTCCCTCATCTTCTCCAGCCGACCCCACTCACCTAAAACTGGTGGAGGAAGAGATCGTGCGCAGATCCTCCATCCTTCCGGTAGGTCCGCCTCTAACTCCGATCTCAGTAGACGAGGGCGCAATTACCATCAGAGGACTAAAATCCAAGTCCGCCCCGGGCTTTGATGGTATCTCGAACAGAGTACTCAAGTCCCTCCCCGCTCATATGATCTGTTTGCTCGCGACCATCTTCAACGTGCTCGTCTCCAGCTGCTCTTTTCCGGACGCCTGGAAAGAGGCCGAAGTTGTGGGAATTCCTAAGCCAAACAAGCCTAGGAATATTCCCTCCAACTACAGACCGATAAGCCTTCTCTGTAACATGGGAAAGGTTTATGAGCGTCTAATCCTCGCGCGTCTCTCCAACTTCGTGTCGGAGAATAAACTTCTGCCCGACGAACAGTTCGGGTTCAGAAGAGATCACTCCTGCGTCCACCAAGTACACAGATTGGTGGAGCACGTCCTCAAAGGTTTCACGCGGAAAAGGCCGCATGACACCGTAGCACTCTTCTTTGATGTAGCCAAGGCGTTCGATAAAATCTGGCACGACGGTCTGATCTACAAGTTGTACAAACTTGAGGTGCCGGATAGGCTCGTCAACATCATTAGAGCCTTCTTGTCGAACCGCACCTTTCGCTACCGAGCGGGAAGCGCTCACTCCACTCCCCGTCGCATCAGAGCGGGTGTTCCGCAGGGCTCCTGCTTGTCCCCTCTCCTCTTCTCGCTGTACACCAGCGACATCCCCAGAGACCTCGGGGTAAACGTAACTCTATTCGCAGACGACACTGCGCTTTACCTTTCGGGCCCGATCTTGCCGCGGTTGACAAATCGGCTCCAGTCCGCAACCACGCGCCTAGGCGAATGGTTTAGGAAGTGGAGAATCGATGTCAACCCGGAGAAGAGCGAGGCCCTACATTTCTCAAGAAAAAGGAAATCCCGGATCCCCAGTCGCGCTTTGCGCGCCACTCCCAGGCAAATATATATCTTCGACCGTCCTGTCCCTTGGAGAGATTCGGTCAAATACCTCGGGGTTAACCTAGACCGAAAGCTTAATTTCAAAAGCCAAATTCGCAGAGTGAGGAACAAGGCTGCCTTTGTAATGGACAGGCTCCATCCCATACTCTTCAAATCTAGCAAGCTAGCCCTGAAACACAAGGTGCACTTGTACAAGGCCTGCATAAGACCTATTATGACTTATGCGGGCGTTGTATTTGCGCACTCTTCTTCCAACACCCTCAAACCCATGCAGGTCATCCAAAACCGCTTCACCCGCAAGGCCACGGGTGCAGAATGGTACCAACGTAACATCGACCTGCACAGCGACCTTAAGCTCCCTTCGATAGCACAATTCATGCAGGATTGCGCTATCCATCACTTTGCCAAGGCCACACACCATTCGAACCCACTAATAGAGCAAACAGTTGACTATGTCGCTATCCCTGACGCCACCAGTAAGAATCGACGTCCTCGGAACGTGCTTCCGGTTCACATCGATTCAGAGGGTCGGCCCGACAGACACGACACACCCACGAACGACACAAACACGCACAACACGACATCCAAGCGTAAATACAACAATCAAGAATTCACCACATTTCGGACACGCCGCTTCCGCCGACGGTTGAGGCGCCCGGCAGGCTCGCACACTGCGCACACAAAGCACAGCCGAATTCTTGGGCGGTCCTCACCACCTCCGGTTCGTAATACAGGCGAAGATGATCGGAGGACGGGCCCGAGCCCTCCTTCGATCACCGCATAGTCATTGCCGCCATGCGATGCGCGTCGTACGCGTATTAAATTCATAAGTATATTTATCTACGTATATATTTGATTACATCCCTCTTGCCTCTCCCTCTATAGCACTATCCAACCCTTCGATCCATCCGCATCCAATATCTTCTCTCCCTTCTCCTCTCCCTTTTATCTATTTTTTTTTTATTTTTATACCGGATACCAGATTCGCGAGCTAAAATAATATAAGCTAGCCCTGAGTTCGATGAAGCCGCTATAGTTGTCAATAGAACTGCGGCGAAAACATCACCATAAAAAAGAAAAAGCATTTAATCACTGCAATGGGGGTACGTTCGACTGGCTGGGTATAAACGGGGCAATAGAAGTTCAATGAAGAAAATAAACCTTTAGCAGCTCCGGCAGCGCGCCCCTGCGCACGTCTCAGGAATTCTAACAAGTCTACTTTTAGTCGACTCGAACTTCATCCGTCCGCCGCACCTGCGATAAGCGTTTGACAGTTGCTAATAGTTCTGACCGCCCCGAGGTCCGCCGCATGCTTTGTCTACTTACAATTGAGATGAACACGACGCCGCCGCAGGAGCCCTCGTTACATTTTACAGTAGAACTTCCTTTCTTTGTTTGTAACAGTTTGTTGGCTTCCAAAAATCGACTTTTACAGAAATGAACCCAAGCAAATTGAAAGACGTATCTCTGTATCATAGTTATAGTCGACTGTATCGTAGTTGTGTGTAATTACATCACATACCAGATACCAATCTTGTAAGCGAGCTGCGCGATCTAACAAATAAAAGCATGTACGTAAGTTATAAAAAAAATATATAGTACGGCGCAAGTGAAGAGCGGAGGCAGACGCGCCCGCGCAGTCAATACTGATTACTCCATGAATGAGTTGCGGCGGGGCTGATAGTGTCACGCGCCACACGTAATCGGTAATCCGCACCCCCCATTACCGGCCATGCAATATCTGGAGTAACAACGGAATCTGCTGCTATCGCCGGCAAGTTACTTCGTCACCCCCACAGCGGTGGGTTGGATCTCGTGCGACATCGCCGCGGCCCTGAGACAGTGACGTTACTATTTCCTGTTATTGAGTTAAGAGGGCCTGCGCTCCACTGTCTGATAAACTTTTAATATTTGGTAATTTCCAGCTGTAAGTGGGAAACAGGATAACCCACATCTCCGGAAAGATGTCGGTTATCCTGTTTCTGCCGTTATCAGGCGGACCCGCCTGGCGTGGCGCGGCGCGCACTCACAAAAATGAAAATAAGCTCGCCACCAGCTCGTACTTTACTACATTAATTGGAGGATTAGAACAAAAATATGTGCTGGTTATCGTGCCTCAGGTAAAGCCCACTTTCAGCATGGTACGGCTGGAGGTGGAAGTTGATAAAGAGCAAAAAAGTTTAAATTATACTTCTTCCACATTCGAACCCACCGTGTGAAGAATTCAATTTTTCATTCAAAATTAAGCGCGCGGTTACTTGAACAGATTTGTCTCCTTTTTGTCTTCAAGTTGAAACATATTCACTTTTCACACGCACCCCACGCACTCCGACACGGGGCTCGTTGCAACGCCGCCGCGTGGCGCCATGTAGCACCCCGTGGCACCCCGTGGCGCAGCGCACCTTCGAGTAGCGCCGTGTAGCAGCTCGTTGGCGCTCTGGTCTCCTTGTAGCTCGCATTAAGTTTAATTTTGAATGCAGCCTGCAATAAGTCAGGTCGCGAGCGCGCCGGTTGCCATGCAAGTTTACATTTGAGGGCTCATTCCAGTGCACTCGCACCCGGCAGCTCGGCGCAGCGTCCACCAGTTCACGTGAATATATTCTTAATTCCTCTTCCTTATTAATCTATGCCTGCGTAATAAATACCAGCCGTGCCCTGGTCTCGTTGTTAAATTGTTATCATGGTCCTCTTTGAGCATTGAGCATCTAACATATCTGACACATTACATGAAGGAATAAAGTGGAGATGGGATCGCGCTCACTGCACCGTTCGATCTGTGCAACGGTGACACAATCGATGATATGGTCAAAGTGAACCAGTTAGTGGGGTCGGATCGCGCGGCGCACGCTCCCCGTTGGACGGATGTACTTCCTCGTTTACATAACAACGGCGAGCAGAGAGCCGCGCGGCCTCCGCTCCCACACACCACCACCCCTCGCCCCCAGCGTGCTGCAGAAGCACAAAGCGCCGCTTGATGCTGCACCATCACCACGCTCAACACAAAGTGTTGCAAATAAACATCGACGATGTCTCGTGTCCAGGACTACGAGTAGATGTTCTCCTTCGTCAGCACCACGTACAGGCATTGTAATGTAACAATATAAAGTTGCGTTACGTTATATTATTACATTAGATTTAATATTGCGACAATTACCCTTCACCTTTACCCTCCCCCCATGCACTCCTCACCGTGTTACAGTTTAATTAATAGTGGGGATATTTTAAGAGTACAGTGATTGTGTTAATGATAAGAAAGGTAAGGTTAATCTCACTTTGAAATCTTTTACTTCCATCAGCAGCCGCTCGTAGCGGCGTCGGCAAAAATCCAATTCGAAAGTTCACCCCTGCGTGACACCACGACAACCCCCACCCCTGTCGTCCGCACGAGCATAAAGCAAACGCGCGAAATGTATTCATTATTAACAGTTTTTTATTTTTGTTTCAGGTAAAATCGGACGGGTCTCGGCAGCGGGGTCCGCGAGGAGACTTCAGACCTCACTCCACGCGAAAGGTCACCTCACAGGGTTATTGTAAGTGACATTTAGCCGGGGGATGCGTCCGGTGGACTTTTTATTCTAAATTGGACCGGCGCGCCCGCAGCACGCGCTGCCCCGTCCTATGTATGGAGCGCGCGCGAGGGCTGGGGGTTGGGGGTGAAACGCGCACTACGTTAACGTTGTGTTAATAAATATAAACAGGTTTTTCGTTATTGGTAGCTCGCTGGCCTAATGGCTAGAGCGTGCGGCCTTCATTCCGAAGGTCGCGGGTTCGAATCCCGGCATGTACCTTTGACTTTAATGTTTAAGTTGTGTACATTTGTGAACTTAAGTAACAACAGCGGAATACAAACGATGAAGAACGAGAAAGAAAGAAGAAAAGAAAAAGAAACCTGCACATGAATTGAAATTTATTCTAAATTGCGTGTAAAGTCACGAAACCGCATTGTGCCCGCGTGGTGACTGTGGCCCATCGTCCTCATATTGAGGGTAGGCCTGTGCCCCAACAGTGGGGACGTAAATTGGCTGTTATGGCTCATTATTTTTCTTAGAAGTATTGGTCGAACGCCAGGCCCGCCTGGTTCCGCTGGTGCTGCTAGTGTAACGAAACTGAATATATTGTGTCGGGTATGCTGAATTAAAAACTGGAAGATCCCTCACCACAGACTGATCTTTTTGTGATGTAAATAAGAACAGAACAATGATCTGCCTAATTACCTCGTCCACTACATTTCACTGCGGCGAACGCTTACTTGAATGTCTGTCGACCTTTTCGATTTATTAAATTGTTATATTACACGTACGACTCACCATCACGCTCAGCCAACCAAGTGTCTGCTCATTGAGTGCACAGAACGCGCAGCACCATGTCGCGCTGCACCGCGAGCTCATACAACGCTGATACGATGATATACGCGAACTGTTTAAAGATTTACAAGAGTTTGCCTGCGAAGTGAACACGTACACACCTGAGGATGAGTGACGCGCCCGCCACTACCGGTGTGGCACCACTAACTCGCAACGTGGGCACTTGGTACTGCATTGAGCTCGCCGCCTACAAACCCGACAGATCAACAACGACAACCCTGCGCTCCCAAGGTGAACACCGACAATCTTTCAATAGGTACAAATATCACCACAACTAGGGTACTTTTGAAGACCACCCTCTCGTCCCCCAACAATAAAACATGCGAAAACACCCAACGAGATAACAATAACTCTTGGCTGGGTGCACCTCGGTTCAACTAATACATCGTAATGATTCGCCGCTGGACACAAGTCACCCCGCGGGTTGCGATGCGCAAACACCCCCGCCTTGTCTCAGCACTCGGGCCTCTAATCGCACATATCCGGTCCTAATGGACGCGGCCCCTGGACCCCCGGCCCGCGCGGTGCCGCTACACAATAAACCTACCCTGACAACTTTTAAATGTTATACCAATAGCCAGTCTGCGTGCCCGGAACATCCCCGGTTCGACCCCGGGGCCGGATGTGATGCGCCGCAGTGCTGCTGGTGTACATAGCATTGTTTCTTTAGAATACAAATGTCGAAGCAGCTTTAAATTGCTGTCCGTTTATTAATTTACTATTTAATAGTAAATCCCGCGTGTTCATTTCTATCAGTTTTGTATAGTGCTATCTGCGTAACGTTAATTAAATAATGCACCCCGCGTTGCACCCCGCGTTGCACCCCGCGTTGCACCCAGGGGCACCAACAACCGAGGCGTCGGCTGCACTGCGCGGGCGGCCGGACAGCCCGACAGCCGGACAGCCGCACTGCACCCACCTCACACAGACATATATAAATATACTGAAGTTTGAATAAGCGCGAGTCGACACCCTTTGATCAATACAGTCACCCCCTCACGTAATTTCGTGCTTCATAAAAAGAATTAAGACGCGTGGAGAATGAGATGTTACAAAAGAATTGATCAAGTGATTACAACTAATCTGCAGCTGTAGGAGAAGTAGAAATTTTAAGGATCCGACAAAATTGCTCATTGAAAACGATAAGTCCTTATTTTGAATAAAACAGTGGACGGGGCTGGTCGGCGGGCCGGTGGCGCCGCCCCGGGTAAGGGGTAACTGTTTTGTCTTGTCGCTCAACAGGATAATCCGACGGACGTTCGAGTAGTCGGGCCAGATAAAGGAATCATCGCGTTTGTTTGTTTGTGTTCGCGCCGCTCAAAGGGCACCTTGACAAAGTTAAATTTTCTCTTGAACGTAATTCGTCAATGCAACCCGCCACTCGGACGCCCGCCCACCCCTTGTTAACAACAATGCAACACCCTGCCGCGCGGCGCCGCGGCCAGCGCGGGGGTGCACTCACACGTTGCTCGTTACTTTGCAGTTTACCTGGTATGTTAGCTGGAGAGCTGGCGTTCGCTGGGGGGAGGATTAATTGGTGTTAAATGTAACATTTAGCCACGCCATTGCCACCACTGCCCATGTCAGGTACAGTTTCTTGGATTCTGCCTTATGTACGACTGCGACGCCAGCTTGCTGCAGCGCGGCTCATTCAGTACGGATGCTGGTACAAGTATTGAGGGTTAAACTAGAGGCTTTATTCTCTATTTCTTTATTAGAGGCTGATAGTTGCAAGCGATCCCGTCGGTGGTGGCAATTCCTTCTTCCATTGGATATATCAGTAACGAAGCAAGTGCGGCGCGCGCTGCGTGCACCAGCGTGTGACAGCGAGGCTGGTAACTGGTAGCTGGTAGCCGAGTGCTGGTTACTTACTGTGGTTTGGTGTTTCAGGCCGGGCGGGGCGCATGAAGCCTCGCGTCGCAAAGCAATTCCTTAAAAAGATCCGATTCAAAGGTACGTCGTAGAGGTGCTTCCGGCGCGACGCCGCCGCTCCACACTTACTCTCACTGTGTGTGTCTCTGCGTGTCTATCTGTGTCTATGTGTGTGTGCGTGTGATTTTACTTTATATTAATAACAACTTGTAAGACGTAACTTAGCTAATGTGCTTTTCTATCTTGCACTCTTACTCCTCCGACTTCTTTGTGTCTACTAAGTAGAAATATAGAACTTGCAATCATTCCTTTTAACTTCCAAACAGTTAAATTTTAGTCAAATACTAATTAATTTGGTTTCATTTGCAGTTAACGAAGTAAAGAGGTATTAAAGACGTTTTGGAGACATGGTCTTACTTAATTTAAGTAGAGCTCACTTCTGCTAACTAAACTACCTGCCGCGTAAACATGAACTCATTCGCTCTCAGAAACTTTCGATTCCAGAAGTAGATTTTATTTCCTTTTGACGACTGGACATCCCTGCCCCCACGTCCGGTTCCCCGAACGGAAGCTGCCGAGGGTTACATTTGTTCTGTTTATTAAATATTTTTCTACATTGTACGATAATACTAAAACATAAAATTTTATTTTGAAACTTATCAATGTCGTTTTGTTTCGACGCGTGCGCGTGCGCACTATTTATAAATATAAAGCTGTTGCTCTTTAAACACCGAAAGTGCGAAATATTGTTGTTACATGAGCAAAAAATTTTAATGCATTCAACATTTCTTCTTTTTGTTGAATCATTTAGCTGCACAACTGCACCATTTAATGCAACAGTCGCAACGCAATAACGACGTGCAGCGGCGGTGCAGCCGGGCAGCCGTGCAGCCGTGCAGCCGTACTTACAACTTAATCTATTTTATTTTCTTTGTGTTGTTGTTGTTAATAACTTGGTGTTCTATATTTATATTGCGTAGCAACTGGGTTTGTCTTTGTAGTTTGTGTAGACATCAATATTATTTTTACTCTGGTATTTGTGTTAACCTGAATATATTAATATATATATATATAGATATATGTATATATACCGTACATTATATACCGCCGTACATTGAATACTTTACGTGCGGACGAGGACACCCGACGTACTCGAAGCAGCCTGGCTCTTCAAACCACCATTGTTACAAACGAACACAGGGCGGCATGATGAACCTACTCCTTCAACCTTATCGGAACAGCAGGCAATGTGCCTCCCGTGCCCCGTCCACGGACGGCCCCAAAGATCGTCCCATACCTAGCTGGTGTCTGTTCAAAGTTCCCTGACCGGCGGCCACGCTTTCCCGAATCCATATAGTTACTGCAGGTGCATCACCTACTTGACTTTATGTTTTAACGGATGAATATAAAACTGATTTCTGGTATAAGATTTTTACATTTACAGCGGACATGTTTGAGTTTCGAGCATATTGTGGGTAGAGTAACGCAGGACACCAACATCGGGGCGCGGCAGCGGTGCCCTGCCGGCGGCACCAACGGCACCAACGGCACCGGCGAGCCGAGAGCTGGACGTGCGGCCGCGCGTAGATCAGGGCCCGGCGAGCGCTGCCGGCGATTATTGGACACATTCATTTCTAACTAACTTTATGCGGTGGAATATGAACGCGACGGAAGGGAATTGTTTGCATAAGGGCGCAGTTGGGGTTAGCTTTACTGATGCAACATCCTGCAGTAGTAGTGCTGACCACCGGCCGCGGCTGCGGCGCTCTACCCTGTGCTGCCCCCGCTAAGAACATCGTAACGACCCCTCTCCCCAACCCCCAACCCCCTCAGTGGACGTGGTTACGCGGCAGCAGCACAAGGGGGGTTCGGTTCACTGCTAGAGATGAACGCAAAAATAGAACCTTTTCGTTCATATACCGGTGCGTCTGAAATTTGCAAAAATTGCAATGTGCATGAAATTCCTTAGATTGATGACTTCTGTGATTTCATGTGTAAGTCTATTTTACACGGGGGTGTCAGCGGAGAGGGGGCAGAGCGGCAGGGTCAGAGGAGTGATGCATCGCTCGGGAAGAAACATATAGAGCATACATAATGACGACGTAGGAGGTTCTCGACTGCGCGGTAGCGCGCCGCCTCCTCACGTCACGAAAGGAAACCAACTACTGCAACACGCAAGTGTCCGTCGAAGTGCCGCCAGCCCCTCGCAGCCAGCCCTACGCCGCCTGCAGCAGGCGCGGGCCGCACCAACCAATCCAACCAATCCCCGCGAGACGGAACTACGAATTGTTTTGTTCTCTGCGACATTGCTCAAAGTTTAATTCCGGATGATGTCGGCGATCCTGATCTATCCTTAAAGTCGATTATTAAACCATAAAGGTGATCGACGTTGATAGCCAACAAACGATACAACTGGAATAGCATACATTAGGTACAGCTCGACCTGCGATATACTCCACCGTCACCACCAGCTGCAACAATAATAATAAGTCTGCGCTCCGCTCGTCACTTGGACCGCGCGCCGCGTGGTGCCCCATTGAGCAACGAGATCCTAACTGCGGCCCGAAGGCCAGCAGTTCGGGCTCGGGGCCGCCCTGCTAAAGTGCCACGCCGGAAATAACGGAAATGGTATTTAAATACAACAAAACAAGCATTGAAAATTATTTAAGTTTATGTAAACGAGCAAGTCGACTCAATTTGGATTTTTTTCCGGTTATATATTTTATTTTAATGCTGTTGGACTGCAAGATGATTTTCGATTTGATTTGCTTACCGGTTCCGGCAGCAGAGACCTGCCGCTGGTGAAAGCACCAAGTTTTTAAATTTAAGCGCGTCACAATTAGAGAAAGTCGATTGGAAAAGTATGAGAATTCCCGAACTCGCGCACACACCAACCTACCTACCTATTTCCGGTCGGTAGGACACGGGGCAAGTAAAGTGTGGCAATAACTTGAAGGTTAATATAGTAAGTAAATTAGCGAGAACTTGGCTGGTTTGTTGCAGTCGCGTGGCTCATGCGGGCCAGCCCCGCGCGACAGGAACTTAGATGGAATTCTTAAACGGTCAGTTTCTAAGGAACTACTCATCGAAAAGAGGGTTAGCGACGGGGTTGTGTACCCTCCACTCTGATAACTAGGAGTTTAATTGTAGAGATTTTTATGTTTCGCGAGCTGCTTTAAACTTGCACCGCATATTGAATGTATGGTACATTGGGAGTCACATGCAACACGTGCAGCGGTAAACAGCTTTGTTACATAAGTGACATATCAACAAAGTATAACGACGTGCATAAATATAAAAATATTGAAATACTGCACGCTCCCTCTCTATTCTAGCCATCACCCCATAAGGTGGATGAGTCAGCTGTATTTTTTTTTAAACTAGAAACACTTCACTATATGTACATATATTTTAGATGAAAAGTGTGCAGATTCATAATGAGTTACTGAAACGATAAGTTATACAAAAACAGGAAATGAATGAACCTGCGAGCGAGATAACTTGAATGACTTTATGATCGGCGGCGCTACTTGCAACAGTTTTAACCGGAAAACTATTGAATAATAGTACTTTGATATGAAATGTCCAGCAATGGACGTCTATCGGCTGATGATGATACGAAATGTTCACACCTGGGAAAGGTGCAACGTTGGGATGCAGTGTAAGCATATTAACTCCTCATTAAATCGTGGTTCGGCGGCCGGATGATTGCATGCGATGTTTGCATGTTAAAACGCAGGCAAATTGAAATTAAAAAGCCGTCGAACGATCACGAGCGCAGCTCCACCTCCGGCCACCACCCCACACCCCACACCTCACACCCTGCATCCCAAACACATGCAAATTGTTTTCAACTTGAATAATGTTTTATCAAAAGAACTCTTTGTTACCGGCTCTCAGCGACACTACGCGGCGCTCCCCGCCGTATGCCGCGCAGCCAGCTCGCAGCCAGCTCCCACCCAGCTCCCAGCCAGTTGGCTCCTGTACGAGTTGCGGTTTAGGAAACAAATCATAATATTTAAATACTAATGCGACAAGCCAGTTTGATTACCATGAAGTGTAGACGGCGCTCGCCATCCGCCTCATCAGACAATAAAGTTGGTGAATGAAGTGGTGTGGCACGCGGCTGCGGTGCAGTGTCTTGCACCCTCGCGTCGCACACGACGCAGCGGTAGCGCCGGAGACGCCGGCACGTGCTGCACTGCCTGCTGGTTATCACGCTGTTGACGTATTTATGGATATTAGTAGTGTATTATCTATCGCTCGATACTTGTCCATAAATAATATACCATTAGCTGTGGTAATGTCCACCCAGCACAGATATCACCGATCTTTTCAAGTTTCGGACACGAGAAACAATTTAGATAGAAATTTGTAAAGCTACACTACAGGAGATTCGGCTAAGCCGTCAGGCGAGGGTCGGCGGTGTCCTGGCTGTTCACCGCCACCCGCCCGCCCGCCTGCCATCACTTAACACCCGATAAACTTTTTAACCGCGCACATGTTGGCGCGGCTCCGCTAAGGCCCCCCCTGCCGCCCTACCCCCGCCGGTGTATGCGCACAGATACATTTTAGAGCGAATAAAAGAACTTGGCAACACGTTCACAAGAATGCAATTTGAGAGCACACTGCGCGAGTACCATCCGTCATCAGTGCTGCAGTGCTGCAGCGCTGTAAGGCTGCAGAGCTGCAGGACGAGCTCTTTAACGGGCAATAATATGTGCTGAAGCACTTGGGTAAATTTGTTTTCAGCGACAGTGAACTAATATTCATCTTTTGTTATGTGGTATTGTGATCAAAAAACTGTTATTCTCTGCGTGTCATCGTCGTGCCGCGTCCGCAGGCCATGCTCAGCTGTTCCCTGTGCTTCCACGACGTGGTGGGAGCCCTTCCACTTCGCCAGCGCGCCGCGTTAGTAATTTTGATTGTTTCCGGATTTGCCCCTCCACGCGGTCGGGGCTCCAGTCGTTAGATCACCCCGAATGATGCTTACCTTGGAACCGACAGCACCCACCAAAATATACTTTGGGCGTAAAATACAAAGCCGTGTCTTGGTCGCCGAAGGCTGCGAGTTCGAACGCAGCATGCTCGAGAGCCCTTGCTCTAAATGTCTCCTGCACAACGTTGACTGTGGGTGTGGGAGCTGACACATTGGAATTGCGTTTCAGTACACACGTATAGAATGCCAAGTTGCGGAAAGCCAATAAGTTATTGAACAAATATGTAGAAGTCGTGTCCGGCCGCGTAGACACGAGCGGAACCGGACCTGGCGAGCGAGGAGCTCCTTCCAGCGGCGGACATAAACGTGCTGAAATTACTGTATTGTATTGTGTTGTAATATTGTACTATACACACACACATATATATATATACACACACACACATATATATACACACACACACATACAAGGTACCCGAAACTTCAAAAACAATCTATAAAATTTGTGGAAGTTCAAAGAACGTTTAAAGACCATACAAACCCTGTATATTTGCTAAGTACAGAAGCAAGCATTAGCCTGCGGAGTGAGATCTGGTCACATCAGCGGCTGCAATGGTGATGTTTAGTTTCGAGTACGAGGTAACCCCACACCGGTACGACGCTAACAACTTCCCCGCGGCGACGCCGAAGGAGAGGGTCGGGGGCACCGTTCAGCTCCAGCCCGGCAAATTCCTTCGTAGCGGGTGCTGCCATGTGGAGTCGACGTGCCTTCAAATTTTCTACGAGAAATTATATTACGAGCATCGTGTTCGCTACTTGTTAAGTAACGGAAGTCGAGCGCTGGCGGTGCAGCCGCTGGGCGGAAGTGCTCTTTGCCTTCGCATTACAGTAATATGGAATTTGCATCAAATCTTTATTTTTGTGCAGCTCGTCCAGCGCGGTCCCCCGCTAAACATTGGCCGCTACGTTCTGAAAGGATTCACGTTCACGTTGCTCATTCCTCTTTATATCGCGCTGCGTCGCTGCGTCGCTGTGTCGCTGCGTCGTTGCGTCGCTACAACGATGTCACTATGTTTTTGCTTCGTGATGACTCTCCAGCTTGGTTTCCACTCACAAAGTTTGACGAAGAAGCGCGTTTACTTACTTACTTACTTACTTACGTACAATTACACGTTAAGTAATATAACAGGAATTAACAGAAGGATATTTTTAAATAACTTGTAAAGTATATAATAACAAATAGGTAATCCTCCTAGGAAACCGGTTAGAAATCTCGTTTGTAAGTTCGGCGGGTCCCGGTACCAGTCCTGCGCTGATACCGGGACGGGATCGCGGCGCCAGGACTAGAATCTTGTTTAACAGCGGAATTTGCTGAAGTTATGTCCTAGGGAAGCGAACTCCGGAACTTGCTGCTGATTGTCTTTCCGACTATTACGCCATTTTAAGGATCATAAAATAATATCTTTGTTAACCGTTTACATGATCAAGAGACGCGCCCCTTGTATTGAATACCCTCGGGATAGGCAGCACCACCTCGCCTATTCGAAGGGCATCGCTGCTGACGAGTTTACTTCCGAAGCGTCGCACGACACCAGGAAGAGAGAGGAACGTTAACACTAAAATCAAATTAGTCGTACAAATATTATAAACGTGAGGTGATACGGTTCAGTATAAACATCCTAAACGACCTGGTCAGGGTCAGGGTCAGGGTCACATTTATCGCCAAAGAAATGTTACTCTCCATGTCGCTTTACCTCTTATAAAAATCACGCGGAAGTAAATACAGAAATGTAATCAACAACAACAAAGATGTCTGCATCCAGAGCACTCCAGCCACTGCAGCTACTCCAGTAGCACACGAGGGGTGGCCGCGCCGGCTGGCGTCAGCCTCCTGGAGAAGTCATCATTTAAGAACATAAGTTTACAACGAATGCCTTGTGACAGGTTGAGTACCAGTGCAACTTTTGGAAATTTAATTTGGATACTTTCACGTCTGCGTGGGCGCCGCGCGAGACCTCACGGACTACAGCTCCAACGTGCCTCATCAGCTGGATGGTCATCGGCATTTAGCACTGTATACTAATACCTGTATTTTGGTTGTGATTGCAGGGGACACGATATGCCCCAACGGCATGTTCCGCTGCCCCGAGGGCAAGTGCATACCCTCGCTGTGGGTGTGCAACTACCAGAGCGACTGCGCCAAGGGGGAGGACGAGTTCCAGTCGTGCCGTAAGTAACTATTCTGCACCATATTGCTTTCTTTGCCCTGTAACATCTGATGGTACGAGATGCTTTCCGGCATGAAATACCTGCCGGCAGCAAGGCAGCAGTGAGTATGTGTGCGCGTGTTTGTAACCCGGCATCCGTTTCCGGCCCACAGCCCCGCCGGAGTGCGAGCCGGGGCAGCTCACCTGCGGTCAGTACGTGTTCAATAAGACTTATTGCATCCCGCCGCACCACCGCTGCGACATGCACGTCGACTGCGTGGACGGCACCGACGAAGCGGACTGCAGTAAGTATACACTTTGCACCCATCACCCTTTACCATTTACCCTCTGTACACTTGCAGAATTACGAACTGCACGGCGGCGCGATGCCCGTAGCGCTTCCCGCACAGGTATCACCCATTAGTGCTGCCATCCATGAGCTCTGCTGCATTCGCCTCCACACCCACCCCCTCATATTTTTCAAACGAAAACGTCAACAAATTGTTTGTGGTTCAAGCAATTACACTTAGATAATTCCCGAAGCGTTTGCAATTTAACGAGTCCTGTTTATAGGACTTCGGCGATTGTGAGAAAGTGAACGAGCGCGGAATACACTTTGAGAGAAAGAACACAATAATTGCAAGCTATTAAAAGTTGCACGGTGACAAGTTTCGACCCCACTCCACTCCACGTCACTACGCTCCATCCGGCCTCCCTCGGGGGTGCCTTCGAGGGGTTGTCGGAGTGAAACTTCGATACGACCTCGCTTTACGAATCAAATGGAGTGAACAGGTGGCGCGATCTCAGCGCACACACACTTCGCGATCTGAAACGAATACTCCGGTCGCACGATCAGTGAACACGTTTGGCGGATGTCCGTCCCGGTTCACCCAATCCGACCCTCGTTTCGTTCTCCGGCAACCGTGTTCCGAGAGCCGCTGTCCTCGCAAGCATTCCGGTACCAAGGATCGGAAAAGGGACATGCGTAACAGATTCTGTGGCAACCGGCAGACACAACGTTATCTTTTTGTTACATCACGTGTCCACCTAAAGGTCGCTGCCAGGGTTCCTCACGAGCTCGCTGGCGAGGGCGTTTAGTTGTACCACCATTCCGCCAACTCGGTACAACGTTTAGCGTAATGTGATTTCCGTCGCTCGAACATTAGCCCCCCGGCACCCTGTGCACTACAGAACCCGCCCCATGTGACCGACTTCTCGAAAACTAATCTATTACCGCCCACAGCGCCCATAACGGCCACAGCGCCCACAGCACCGCACCTAAGTTACAATTGAATTATTTACATAGTTCCTGAGTAACCCGATGAAGCCGCGGCAAGAGAATGTCGTGTGCCAAACTAGCTGAACCTGTTCGAGTGAAAAGATTACGTTGTAACGGTGTGGGGTGAATGTGTACGAACACACGTGCACGTGCACACGCACGCCGCCACACGTGCACACGCACGCCGCCGCACAGTGCAATGTCTCAGGACAATATCAATAATTTAATTAAAAATATTATAAACCCGTTCTCCACGATAATCTGAACGCGAGATTATTTATTTTGATGGCGCGCGTGTGTGTGTGTGTGTGTGTGTGTGTGTGTGTGTGTGTGCGTGTGCGTGTGTGTGTGTGTGTGCGTGTGCGTGTGCGTGTGCGTGTGCGTGTGCGTGCGTGCGTGCGTGCGTGCGTGCAATGGGTGCCCCCGAGCCTGAATCGCCACCAGCTCGCGTTCAGATTATCGTGGAGAACGGGTTTATAATATTTTTAATTTAATTATTGATTTTGTCCTGAGACATTAAATAAATTGTGTTAAGAAATAGGTTTTATTTGTATTTTATGGCGGATTTTGGTTTGGGATTAAATAGGTGCGAATTAAAAAAGCGCACGGAGAGCGTGGGGAGAGGGGTTGGGGGATAAACTCGTAAAACAAACAGCCCCCGGCGCCAATGCGCCGGGTGGTGAGCGGGGTCGCTCGCCGCGCCAGCGCACGCGGCGGGCGGGATGTTGTGGAGCGGCATCGACTCATGTCAATATACACCACCCCGGCCAGTCGGCGACGCTCAGGCCTCGCCACCACCACCACTATCCCACCACATTCTTTTTTGTAGTTTTAGCACAAACCTATAGAACAAGGTACATGTAAACGTGCTAACTGCAGTAGTTGATTAACTAACTGTGTCGCAGTTAACAAGGCCCACTTCCAGACGTACATAAAAATAAAATAAAAAAAAAAATTCTTTGCACCACTGAACTTGTATATACGTGCTACTCACGCATTTTTGGGTGTTTGTGTGGTATGCATGTATGTGTATGATTGTATGTAAATGTGTATGCTGCGTGCGTGCTTGCGTGCGTGCGTGCGTGTGTGTGTGTGCATGTTCACGGGGCGAGGAACAACATGTGCACAGGTAGAAATTTTATTAGATTAAGTTAGAGAAAAATTTCTTCGCATTTTGTAAGAAAATTGAAAACATATTTGAATATAGTTTATTATTATTTAACTAAAGGACGTAGGTACCATTTTGTTTGATTACTTGGTGTAGAGACGCGAACTCGTAGGTGGCGACGGGGACACGACCCCGTTGCTATAGAAATTCTGGGACTTCTGATCAAAATACCGCGACAAGTGGTTTTGCAGTACTCTCGTGATGTTTACCTGACACTGCCTAAAGAATTCTGAAGAGACCGAAACAGGTGGAAATCTGAAGGTGCAAGGTCAGGACTATACGGCGGATGCATTAACACCTCCCAGCCAAACTCTCTTAATTTTTGCTGAGTGGCTAAAGATGTGTGAGGTCTAGCGTTATCACCATGAAAAATCACACCCCTTCTGTTAATTAATTCCGGCCGCTTTCTCTCAACTTCTAGCTTTAATCTCATCAGTTGTTCGCAGTAGAGTTCAGGATCGATGGTTCTGCCTGGTGGTAACAGCTCATAATGGATAAAGCCCTTCCAATCCCACCACACACACACAGCATCACCTTGTTGCGAGTTAACCCGTTAACCCGGGTTTCGCCACAGTCTGCGAAGCCTGACCGGCCTTTGACCAGGACCTTCTTCGCAGGTTCTTATCGTACGTGATCCACTTTTCATCACCAGTTTTCAGCTTCTTCAGAAATAGCTAGGTTTCATTACGTCGCAATAAAGAATCACAAACGAGTACACGGTTCATTATTAGGTCTCTTTCAGTGAGCTCGTGAGCTCGTGAGCTCGTGAGGTACCCAAATATTGAGCTTTCTTGTGTACCCAGTTTTTTTCAAATGCGCCAAAACTGTTTTGTGGTCAATTCCCAGTTCTTCAGCTACGTCGTAACTACTGATATGCCGATCTTGCTCCACTTTTTCAAAAATGGCATCCATTTTATCCGTAACAGAGCGACCAGAGCGACCAGAGCGACCAGAGCGACGTGCATCTTTCACGTCAAAATTTCCGGATTGAAAACGCTTAAACCAAATTTGTGCCCATCTCACAGACACTGCACCAGCTCCATAAACATCGCAAATTTGTACTACAAAGTGCTCACAGACACTGCACTGCATTGCACCAGCTCCATAAACATTTCAAATTTTTTCGCGGCTTGCGTTGCATTTTTACCTTTTTGTAGTAAAATTTAATTACTAGTGTGTCAAATTTTTCCATAAAATTAATTAATCGCGTGTTTATAATTTTTTCAAGGATTTTTGAGAATATTGTGAGTACGGATATAGGCCTATAATTATTAACTGTCCCTATCCCACTCTTAAAAATAGGATGAACTATAGCTTGCCTAAATACTTTGGGAAAAACACGAGTGAATAAACAGAGATTGTATATATACTCTAATATAGGAACGAGTACATACTCGCTGTGGTGTGGTGATTAGTGCAGTAGAAATACGATCCCGACCTGCAGCAGCGCAGCCACTCCTTAAACGCATAATAAATAATATTATGAATTTTAACACTCTCTGTGCTTATCATGGCTATCGAGTTTGACTGGGAAGACGACAGTTTGGGCAGTTTCCGCAATGGGGTTTGTTGTAGTTATTTTAGAGGCTAAACTTTTACCACCATTCGCAAAGAAATAGTTTATTGAATTTATGGAGGCTCAGCGGTTGGATGAGGCAGACAGTAAAGAGTGGATGTATCCTTGGATTTTTGTAAGTTGGTAATTTTATTTAATTATATCCCAAGCGCTTTAGGGCCTCTCTTTGCTTTAAATACTTCATTTTGTTCACATTTACGTTTAACATTCTTTAGTAAATTATTACAAAAGTTCCTGTAGCGGTAATAAATAGTTTTTGTGGTATCACTTTCTTTATTTTTCTCGTAATTTAATTGTAATCTACCCCTATGTCGGATACATCGAAGAAGACCCGGTGTGAAATAAGTTTTTCCAATTTTTTTATGATTTGAGGAATATCTACTGATATTGATATGTGATGACCAAAATGTGACTTAAGGTTAAAGTCACAGGAAAGAGCTATTGGTGCATGACCGTAATAAAACTGCAGAAGCACACGCGTTAATTTTTAACAATATGTGATCAAGACAGTTTTCGAATATGGTTGGATATGTATGGGCAGGTAAAAGGGGGTGGGGTGCCATTAAATTAAGGTAATAATCAGAATCAGTTCCATTAGAGTGGTTAGCAATGTTTATATTTACATCGCCAATCACTGCGATTGTTTTGAAAGTTTGTAGCGAGATGAAAGTATGTTCAAGGTCTGCAATAAACCGTTTAAATGTGACGTGTGTTGGCCGGCGAACGATGTGTGATGCGTGATGCACTGCACTGCAAACTGCAGTTGCAGGAATCGTAACCGAGAATATGAACTGAATATTTTAGGTAATTTTGTACATATATAACCACGCTATCATTTTGGTTTTTACTGTTAGATATGTGACAACTGTAACCTTCTAACATGGGGACGTTAGGACGTTTACTTAACCAACACTCGGACAAAATAATTACTTGAAATTTTAACTTACATCAATCCAATAAAACTAGTAGATGATTAAAATTGCTGCCCGTGCTACGTATATTAGTGTAAAGGACTTTTAGGCTATTCCTATTGGAATGCAAATGCAAATGCCAATCCTCTGGGGTTGAGACAAGTCTCACAATTAACAATATTTTCGATATCATGGACTATTTTTGAGTTTTATCCATTAAAGGCAAGGAATATAGAATAACTGGTTCTCGAAAGGTAAAATGTCTCCAGTTCAAATAAATTTAACTTAACGTTTAAACTAGTAGCAAATTTCGTTGTGTGTATAGTTTAGTGTACGGTGCATGTGTCGAGTGTTGATTGTGATGAAGTGTGTGAGATGTTACTGTAAATCTTACAGACCCAGTAGTAGGATACATCACGATAGAGGTAATTACATTCAAGGAATAGGTATAAGGTAATTAAACATGTAAGTATTATTATGTTCTTCTCCTGAAGTCCTGTTAGTCATTTCTTGTGCTTGTGTAACTGAGCTTCATTTGTAATGCGGACTAAGAGGTCGCCTTCCTTTTTCCGGAAAAAGATTTTCCCATTCTTCACCCAACAAAATGAGTATTCATTTGACTTAGCTAGGTCTCGGGCAAGGTAGAAAGTTCTTTTTGTTGTTGATGTGAAATTTGAAGAAATGATACGAACATGAACCGGATAAAAGTTTTGGTGCAGTTTCATGAATCGGTACCAGCTGCTCAATGTGAAAGTAGGAATACTGCGAACATGATTCAATTGAGTTAAGTGAGGACGTCTCCGCCGGTGGGCCGGGGTGCTGGGTGTAAGGTGCGGGGGCCTGGGGTGAGCGGGGAGATGCTCGCTGGTGCTTTATATCGGGGGCCGGCAGAACTGCTAAGGTCTGACAAGTTATAATGGTGTGCAAATTGCTTTTTTGTTTGTTTGTGGAGCTACAACATTCGCGTGGGTGTAATACGATGTAGCGGGGTGAAATGGTACCGGCGCGCCTCTACACCTTGCCCCGGACCCTGTTTGAATCAATTGGGCCTCCCTAACTGCATTAAAAGGCGAAACGTGTTCTCGTCTATCGGAATGTCTCCCGCTGCAGCCGCGCCGTGCTGCGGCTCCCGTTCGACGCCCTGCACCAGCTGACCGCCCGCGCGATGTCCGCCCGAGTATTGGACAGTTAAGTGACGATCTGCGACGCCTGCCCATACGAAGAAACCACAATTACTGTCACCCTCGGTAATTATAGCGACGACAGCGGAGGGTGCACCCCGACTGACCGAGGGAGTGGACTTTATTTAAAAATGAACTTTCTCTTGTGGATGGAGCAAATACAAACGTAAATATCGCGAGCTGCTCGCGCGCCAGTGTTAAAGGAAGTTTTATTGTTCACTTTACTCGATGTACAATTGAATTTCATTTAGAAAAGGGGCACAGGCACACCGCTGCACTACCCCCACCCCCACCCCCACATACACATACACACGCACACATCTTCCGGAATAAAATAAAAAAAACAGGAATAAGCTTAGACTTTTACTTATCACCTTCAGCCCTCAGCAGACCAATCGAGGAATTCTTGGTGGAAATTCGGGAAACTCATGTCGGCAATGGATGCGTGATGTCAAACCCGCGGCCACGGATATAATTGCTTTGATTATATTTCGATTATTTTTGTTAATGTTTTCTATCTCGCCCTGTAAATACCCCAGCGTCAGGTAACCGGGCCTGAGAAGTATTTTACTTAGCGGCAATCCAGGGTGAGTACAGATGCACGCAATGCATCCCCATCCCTCGGGCAGGGAGAGCCGTACATGCGTTGCTATAAACCGACACTTGTTGAATGAAACCCGGCTCCGGGTAGCACCGGTCGTATCCTCACTCCTGCTTGGAATAAGCAAGGTTCCCTTCAGATAATCAGTGTGAGGAAAGTTCTGTTACAACTGACAATATACCAGTTATCTATTAATGGTTAATAACGTTACAGCGTACCGGAAGTGCCAGGCGGACGACTTTCAGTGCGGAGTGGAGGGTGCATCCTCTGCGAAGATGACCTCGCAAGGCCTCTGCATACCGAAGGAGAAGAGATGTGATGGGTGAGGCGCGCTGTCATGTTGAATGAGAGGAAGAGAGTGCGTGAATGTGGTGTTTGTTGTCCGACGGAGAGTTAACCCACTGCACCCCTGCCCGACAGGTACCTAGACTGCCGCACGGGCAAGGACGAGCACGAGTGTCCCGGGCAAGCGCTCTCCTGCCGGTTGGATCAGTTCCGCTGCGCCAGCGGCGACAAATGCGTGGACGCGACGGTCAAGTGCGACCACACCGACGACTGCGGCGACAACTCCGACGAAGCGCACTGCAGTAAGTCACGCACCGCTCTTACGAGTACACTGCCCTTACGATTACACTGCCCATACGAGTACACCGCCCTTACGAGTACATCGCCCTTACGAGTACACCGCCCTTACGAGTACACCGCCCTTACGAGTACACCGCCCTTACGAGTACACCGCCCTTACGAGTACACCGCCCTTACGAGTACACCGCCCTTACGAGTACACCGCCCTTACGAGTACACCGCCCTTACGAGTACACCGCCCTTACGAGTACACCGCCCTTACGAGTACACCGCCCTTACGAGTACACCGCCCATACGAGTACACCGCCCTTACGAGTACACCGCCCATACGAGTACACCGCCCTTACGAGCACACCGTCCTTACGAGCACACTGCCCTTACGAGCACACTGCCCTTACGAGCACAAAGCCCTTACGAGCACACTGCCCTTACGAGCACACTGCCCTTACGAGCACACTGCCCTTACGAGCACAGCGTCCTTACGAGCACACCGTCCTTACGAGTACACCGCCCTTACGAGTACACCGCCCTTACGAGTACACCGCCCTTACGAGTACACCGCCCTTACGAGTACACCGCCCTTACGAGTACACCGCCCTTACGAGTACACCGCGCTTACGAGTACACCGCCCTTACGAGTACACCGCCCTTACGAGTACACCGCCCTTACGAGTACACCGCCCTTACGAGTACACCGCCCTTACGAGTACACCGCCCTTACGAGTACACCGCCCATACGAGTACACCGCCCTTACGAGTACACCGCCCTTACGAGCACACCGTCCTTACGAGCACACTGCCCTTACGAGCACACTGCCCTTACGAGCACAAAGCCCTTACGAGCACACTGCCCTTACGAGCACACTGCCCTTACGAGCACACTGCCCTTACGAGCACACCGCCTTTACACACACACTGCCCTTACGAGCGCATCGCCCTTACGAGCATACTGCCCTTACGAGCATACTGCCCTTACGAGCACACTACCCTTACGAGCACACTACCCTTATGAGCGCACCGCCCTTACAAGCACACTGCCGTTACGAGCAAACCGCCTTTACGAGCACACCGCCTGGCGCGGGCTCGGCTATTGGCCTATCATCTGCCGCCTCACGACCGATACGCAACAAATTTATTTTGACCTACCGAACAGCAGAAGTTAATATGCACCATGAGCACAATGAGCACCGTGACACGCTTAGTGGAGCAGAGGGCTTCATGTCACGCCGCTGCGAAGACATCCGTAGAGAGAATGTGTAACAGTAATGTAGTACTAAACTATTTTATAAACGTTCAGGTTTCCCGCCGTGTCACATCGGGCAGTTCCGGTGCAGCAACGCGCTGTGTATCCCCGCGAGCTACCAGTGCGACGGGTACCGCGACTGCGGCGATGGCAGTGACGAGGCCAACTGCACCGCCATCGCGTGCCCAGACAACAAGTACCTGTGCCCGCGCGGTGCGCCCGGCGGCCTGCACCGCTGCATCGCGCGCGCACAGCTCTGCGACGGCAAGCGCGACTGCGAGGACAACGCCGACGAGGAGTCGGCTTGCTGTGAGTACCGCTCATACACTCCGCAGCAGGGCACTCCTACCCGGAGAAACGGGTCGCTGCGCCGGACTCCAACCGCGTTACACTCCGCGGTGCGTGGTCAACCGCGCCTTTGCACTCTCGCAGTCCCGCCGGGAATGACCGTGCACGGGTCCCGCATCCAACTTGAGACCTAAGCTTTGGGAGGTTTTTTTTTTATTTACGTGTGCAACAAAATGCTGACGGAACGCACAGTCCGGAACCAAGGGCTGGCAACAGGGCAGTGTCGAACTTCAACCGACTAAAAAGATTCACACGGTATTAGAATCACTTCCGACAGTATGCACGAATTCCGGGATAACGTCGAGCAGTTGTTCCGCAACCCCCAAGCTTTGGGAGGTTGACCGAACTTTAATAGCGTTGACGCCCTTTGTAGTATTTAATGCAAAAGTGAAGTTTGTTGAGCGTGCGCATTGGCTACAGTGTGATATTTTGTTCGCACGCGGCGGCGCGCAGCGACCGCGTCCTGCCCCGCGCTCGAGTGCGAGTACAAGTGCGTGGCGTCGCCGGGCGGTGGCGCGTGCGCGTGCGCACCCGGGCTGGCGCTGGCGGCCGACGCGCGCACCT
The DNA here is from genome assembly GCA_029034505.1 of Ornithoptera priamus. Taxonomy (NCBI): domain Eukaryota; kingdom Metazoa; phylum Arthropoda; class Insecta; order Lepidoptera; family Papilionidae; genus Ornithoptera; species Ornithoptera priamus. Next base: position 1,919,373 of record JARDWD010000397.1, read on the forward strand.
GCACCGACCGCGACGAGTGCCGGGACTGGGGGCCCTGCCACCAGCTCTGCGTGAACGCGCCCGGCTGTAAGCGCACTCGCTCGCACACTTTTAATTTACTCCTACCTGACTACATAATCTTACAATTGAAAATGCAATCACAAATCTATATGTATGCTTGAAAGGTGTCTGTGTGCGCGTGTGCGTGTGCGTGTGAGTGTGTTACATTACATGAAACGAAACCAAAATGTTATGAATCGATGCAGCATACCAACATGTTGTGAAATATATTCAACTTCATTTAAATTTAAATTTATCTAAACAACAAAACCCTTTCCGCACATAGCACAAGCGTGTGTTGCTAGAGCTGCAGTTGTTAAATTAAACATTTTCAGTTTTGTTTTTATTTTATATAAATAAAAAATAACGTCAGTAAGAAATGTTTTCACGAGCAGCGTACTCGTGCGCCTGCGCGCCGGGCTACACGCTGGAGTCACACGGGCGGTGCAGCGCGCGCGGCGCGGGCGCATGGCTTGCGCTCGCGCACGCTCGCGGCGTGCTGCGCCTGGACGCGCTCGCGCACGCTCAGCCAGTGCCACCGCTACAGCTCGCCAACGCCTCCGCAGCCGCGGGGCTCGACTTCCACTACCGGCGCAACACACTCTACTGGTCTGACCTCAAGACCCGTAAGGTGCGTACATGGGCTGCTATTACACTCGTGAATTGATATTGGTCATTTGAAACATAATAAATGTACCGACAATGCTGTACTCGGCTCCAGATCCACTCGCAGCCGCTGAATGCGCCGGCGGGCATCACGTCGTACGGGGCGGATATCTCGCTGGCGGGCTCGTGGGCACCCGTCGCGCTCGCCGTGGACTGGGTGGGCGACAAGCTGTACGTAGCCGACGCGCTGGGTCAGAAAATCGACGTGTTCGAGCTCGACGGGCGTTGGCACGCGGTAGCCCTCGCATCCAACTTGTCCAGCCCCAGTGACCTAGCTCTGGATCCGACTCTGGGACTGATGTTCATCGCCGATAGTAGCCAGGTAACATAATCTTCCCACCTGATGCATGTGAACTAAATGAAAATACAAATCAATTGCAATATTTTTGCTTTCCTTTGTTAAGATTATCCGCGCCAACATGGACGGCACACACGCGCGCTCCATAGTGTCGGAGGCGACCTACAAGGCGTCAGGTATAGCGGTGGACACGATCGCGAGGAGGATATTCTGGTGTGACTCGCTGCTCGACTACATCGAAACCGTGGACTACGACGGCAATTACAGGTTTCTGGTTCTCAGAGGCCAACAGGTACCGAGCCCGTCCCGGCTAGCGCTCTTCGAAGACAGAGTCTACTGGTCGGATAGCACGAAGCAGGGAATTAGCTCCGTGAGCAAATACGAAGGCGCCAGCAGTATACAAGCGATATATAAAATGAAAGACATCATAAGTCCCAAGGCGGTGACCGTGGTGCACTCTTTAAAGCAGACGTCAGTGAACAACCCGTGCGGGAACAACAATGGCGGTTGCTCGCAGATGTGCATCGTGACGGCGCTGCAGAACGGCGGCCTAGGCTACCGCTGCGCCTGCAACATCGGATACAGGTTGGAGACCGATCTGAGAAACTGTGATCTTGTCAAAGAATTCCTTATGTATTCCCAGCAGAGATTCATCAAGGGCAAAGTCCTTAACCCCGTTATAGAAGGTTTCAGCGAAGCAATCCTTCCTGTGGTCTCGCGTCGCGCTCGCTTCGTGGGCCTAGACTTTGACTCGCGCGACGAGCACATCTATTACTCGGACGTTCTGCAGGATGTCATATACAGGGTACACAGGAACGGTACCACCAAAGAAATAGTTTTAGCTTCGCAGAACGAGGGTGTGGAGGGACTTGTGGTCGATTGGGCATCTAAGAATCTCTATTACATCGACTCCAGAAAAGGAACCCTTAACGTATTATCGACAAGAAACGTCAGTTATAAACGGACACTCCTCAAGGATTTAAAACGACCGCGCGCCATCGTCGTCCATCCAAATAAAGGTTTCATCTTTTTCTCGGAGTGGGACCGCCCGGCCAACATCAGCCGCGCCAACACTGACGGCAGCGGGTTGCTCGTCTTTGAAAACGTAACGCTGGGCTGGCCCAACGGCCTGTCGATCGACTTCGACACCGATCGGCTGTACTGGTGCGACGCACTGCTCGACCACGTGCAGCATTCTAAGCTGGACGGCACCGACGTTAAAACCATCAATTCGCGACTGATAAGACATCCGTTCTCCATCGTCATCCACAAAGACTTTATGTACATCACGGATTGGCGCCTCGACGCCATAGTCCGCTTGCACAAGCTGTCGGGTGAGCAGGAAGAAATCATGGTGAGAGAGCCTCAGACTAATCGTCTTTATGGAGTCAAAGTATACAGTGAACAGGTCCAGAAGATCGATCCGATGCAGCCCTGCGCACGGAACAACGGCAACTGCCAGAAACTTTGTTTCGCTGTGCCGCGGAACAACACCGAGCTACTCACGGTGAAGTGTGGCTGCCCGTACGGGGAGAAGCTCGCCCCGGACAGCACGAGCTGCGTCGCCGATCCCAGCGCCGAGCCTCCACTGCAGGCCTGCCCCAACTCCTGGGACTTCACATGCAACAACCAGCGTTGCATACCCAAGAGCTGGGTGTGTGACGGCGATGATGACTGTCTCGATAACAGCGACGAGGAACAGAATTGTACCAGTGAGTTTGTTCATCTCGCCCTTACTAAGTAGATATCAGTTTTCATTTATATATCTAATGACTTATCGAAAGGGAGAATGGGGGGACATGACTGGAGAATTGTAATTTCATGAACACAATCGGTGTTCTGTTTAAATTCCAAATGGAAATGTCATTACTCCCACAGAGACGACGTGCAGCTCGTCGGAATTCATGTGCAAGTCGGGGCGCTGCATCCCGGCCACGTTCAAGTGCGACTCGGAGAACGACTGCGGCGACTTCTCCGACGAGTCGGGCTGCGTGAACGTGACCTGCGGCGGCTCGCAGTTCCAGTGCGACAATGGTCGCTGCGTGCCCTCCACCTGGAAGTGCGATTCCGAGAACGACTGCGGCGACGGCTCCGACGAGGGTTCCCATTGCGCGGAGAAAACTTGTGCTTACTTCCAGGTACGGCTTCCTAATTCTGGTTTAGTGTTCTTTTGTTATACAGATCTAATCTATTCTATTACGGTTAATACGTGCGCTTGTGCCCCCGAGCAGTTCACGTGTCCGCGCACGGGGCACTGCATCCCCGCCTCTTGGGTGTGTGACGGTGACGACGACTGCTTCGATAAGCAGGATGAAGCCGACTGCCCGCCCGTTTCCTGTCTCGCCACACAGTTTAAATGTGCCGACCTCAAGCAGTGCGTGCAGGTACATTTCTTTCGTTTCTCGTTTACTTGACCTGATGGTGTACTGTTACTCTGCGTTCGGTCGATTTTTTAACGTTTTTCTAAACTTATCAATGATCACTTCACGATCATGCAGGAGGCATACAAGTGCGACGGCATACCGGACTGCAACGACGGAAGCGACGAGGCAGGCTGCCCCGCACTCGCACCGCACCAGTGCGCGCCCGACAAGCAGGCGCAGTGCCGTTCTTCCGGCATCTGTATCCCCAGCACCTGGTACTGCGACGGTATGGCGCTGAACTTATACATAAATTCGTACATTACTTAAGCGGCTGCCGGGTAAAGCGTCGATCAATATGAATGCATACGCGCAGGGACGCCCGACTGTGAGGACCTGTCGGACGAGCCGGCCACCTGCAGCGCGGCGGCATGCGGCCCGCAGCAGTTCCGCTGCGACAACGGCCGTTGCGTGTACCGCGCCGCCGTGTGCGACGGACGCGACGATTGCGGCGACGGCAGCGACGAAGGCGAGCAGCATGCCTGCAAGCCGCCGCCCTTCCGGTAACATCATACACCCGCATCCGCATCCGCGCGACCTCGCCACACCATAAACTTGTTTCTTTTTTTTTATTTCAACGTCACGCTGATGCAGTGTGACGACATAATTTACTAAGAAGCTACAATTTGAATAATTAAAATGTACTTTTAGTGCTAAACGTGGAAATAATTTGTATTGAAAGCTTTACTCCTCACATTGCAGCTGCCCCAACGAGCAGTGGCAGTGTCCCGGAGTCACCGGCCGCTGCGTCAACCTCACCCAAGTGTGCGACAATAACTTCGATTGCCCCAACGGAGCTGACGAAGGTATTTAATGATGTTTAACTTTAACTATTGCTGTATAGCAAGTGTCTGCTGTACACCAGCTGGTATTCAGCTTCAGCACACCAAGGGAACGAACGTCTTCGGTTTCATGATTTGTATTAAACAGTGGTTAGTTTGTCACACCAGGCCAGGCGCCGCTCCATACACATTATAACAATATGTCAATCATTTCAGGAGCCAGCTGCGACTTTGCTGAATGCCAGCATCAAAGTGGCCTCTGCTCCAATGGCTGCAAACAAACTCCCAACGGCCCACTGTGCCTCTGTCCTGCGGGCGAGGAACTGGACACTGATGGCTTCACCTGCGAAGACATTGACGAGTGCGTGCCGCCTGGCCTGTGCTCACAGACTTGCACCAACAATAAAGGCTCCTATTTCTGCAGTTGCGTGGAAGGTTACCAGCTCTCCGCTGACAAACATTTCTGCAAAGCCAACAACCACTCCAGTGCGTTCCTCATCATATCGAACCGACACTCCATTCTCGTCGCCGATCTCAATGAGCAAGGGTTGGAGCGTGTGCCAATTAACGTAGAGAACGTGGTGGCGACTGCTTCCAACATGCACACCGGTACTATCTTCTGGTCGGACATGAAGCTCAAGAAAATTTCGAGGTTGGACCGCGGAAGCGAGCCTCAAGTGATCATCACCACCGGTTTAGATTTAGTAGAGGGCCTCGCCTACGACTGGGTCGGCGGCAACATCTACTGGCTGGACAGCAAGTTGAACACGATTGAAGTGGCCAAAGAGAACGGCAGAGCAAGAACCACTCTATTAAGCGGAAATATTACACAGCCCAGAGGGATGTGCTTGGATCCTGCCCCCACTGCGAGGTGGTTATTTTGGACGGACTGGGGAGAGAACCCACGCATCGAGAGGATCGGAATGGACGGCACTCAGCGTTCGGCCATTATCACTACTAAAATTTATTGGCCCAACGGATTGACCCTCGACACGGCCACGCACAGAGTTTACTTTGCAGACTCCAAGTTAGATTTTATCGATTTCTGCTATTACGACGGTTCCGGTAGGCAGCAGGTGCTGGCCGGTAGCCACTACTTGCTGCATCCGCACTCGCTCACGCTATTCGAGGACACGCTGTACTGGACCGATCGTCAACTGAACCGCGTGCTGTCGGCGCACAAGTTCCGCGGTACCAACCAGACGGTGGTATCGCACCTAATCTCGCAGCCGCTGTCCATCCACGTACACCACCCGTCTCTGCAGCCGCAGTACCCGTCCCCCTGCGCGAACAACCCGTGCGACCACCTGTGCCTGCTCAGCCCGAACACCACCGCTCAGTACACTTGCATGTGCAAACCTGGATACAAACTGATACCCGACGGAAAATGCATTGAAGGTGATGATGATGATTCATCCGACATCTGTCTACTTTATATTTATTTATTCATTTTATTCTTTATTATACACCAATTCTATATGTTATTGATTCCAGAGGACGAGCTCATGCACTTGAAGTTATACTTAATCAACTTTCATTATTCACTTTGTTAATAATAATATTCTTTATTGCAGAGGAATCCGCTTATTTGATGGTGCTGAAGGGTTCACAGATTATTGACATGTCTCCGGACGGGTCGGGCAGGGCGGGACAACTGTCGCCAGTAGTTGGCATTCAGGGTACACTTGGCACAACTTTTTTAACGCTTCCTACAAAATGAACTAATGTTTTAATATTTTTTTTCCTTTTGCAGGTGGCGTCCAGCTAGATTACGATCGCCAGGGCCACACGCTGTACTGGTTACAATCGAGCGATGGCAGTGAAGGAGACGAAGAGAACTGTACAGTGTACACCATGCCCTATGGCGGCGGCAATAAGGTCGAGTTCTTTGGACAGGATACGGGTATCGTCGGTGCACCTTCCGTGATCGCCTTCGATTGGCTGGGCAGGAACCTGTTTATGGCCAACAGGGTGGCTAGCAACATCGAATTGGTTCGAGTGGACGGCAAAGTAAAGTACAGGACGATCGTTTTCGCTAACGACGGCAGCAAGACGTCCATCGCGAGGCCACGCGGCATGTGCCTCGACTCCACGGAAGGGTGAGTCACTCCTATAAATATAAAGTGATAACAATTCGTTCAAAGTTGTCTTTGGTATGTTTCTTCCACTGATACCTGCACACCCGACTCCAAGCGAGAGTCCGCTGCGTGGCAGGTCATCGCAAGCCGACACGTGACGAGATATGTGCAACATAACTAATAATGTAATATCTATTCATTCACTTCACAAATAATAAATAACAACCTTCAAATGACATTGCTAACTTACAGTAGAAACAAATGTGCGCCGCGATCAAGAGCAAAGAAGAATTGATTAAACTTGGGCATTCAGCTTTATTACTTAAATATATTGTATGAAAATGAAAACTTCAGAAGCTCCTACTCACTGCACGTGCAGGGGGAGAAGTTTTGCGGGGCTAGACTAAAACTTTTCAATTGATTTTTGTTCTCAGAAAAATTTATTGGTCCGATGAAGGAGGTTACGGAGTACCTGCGAAAATCGGAAAAGTTAATATGGACGGAACAAATCCTGTAATTTTAGTCGACGTCATAGAAAGGCCGGAAGCTGTGGCTATTGATGTCGAAAAGAAAATTGTTTACTTCAGCACGCAATTTCCTGCCAGCATAAACAGTGTTAACACGGAAGGGAATGACAGGAAAACAATTCTGACGGAAGCCAATGCGATCTCGTACCCTAAGGTAATCGCTGTGCTGGACTCGCGGCTTTTCGTGCTGGACCCACGCCATGAGAAAATCATCAAAGCGGACCTACCGAACGGTGACAACATCAAAATTATTGTTGACAATGAAAGCGATCTCAAATCACTGACGATATTCCAAAAGCGAAAGATGATGCATCATCACCCTTGTTCCATGAACAACGGCGGTTGTGAACAGATCTGTATACCAAGCGAAGGCGGCTCGCGGGTGTGTTCTTGTTCTATAGGATACCGGAAAGAAAACGAAGTTAACTGTATTCCATATAAGACCTTCGCCGTAGTGTCACAGCTGGACCTCATTCGTGGCTACAGTTTGGAGGGCAGCGCCGAGGCCATGGTACCGGTCACCGGCCAGGGCCACCACATTCTTCACGTCGACGTCCACTTCTCCGATAATTTTATTTACTGGGTAGAGTTCAATCGCGGCCAATGGAACGGAATATTCCGCATTCGACCCAATGGCACTGAATTGGAGCATGTGATCAAGGATGGAATCGGTAGCAATGGCATCAGGGGCTTGGCGGTAGACTGGGTTGCGGGTAACTTATACTTTACCAATGTCTTTCCGCATGAGAATTACGTGGAAATGTGCTGGCTAGATGGCACTCATAGGAAAGTGCTTGTAAAAACGACGATGGATGCTCCGAGGGAACTCGCCGTCAATCCTTTGAAGAGGCTCCTGTATTGGATTGATTATGGACAGTACCCGAGAATAGGCAAAGCATACCTCGATGGCAGCAATTGGCAAACGGTCGTCAGCTCCGGCATTTCAAATCCCAGAGATTTGACTATTGATATGTTAACTCACGACGTGTACTGGGTTGATTCCAAACTAGATCAAATCCAAAAAATCTCATACAACGGCGGCAACAGACAACTCATCCGGTCGAATCTTCCGAATCCGATGGGTATAGCAATTCACACCGGAAGTGTTTATTGGGTTGATAGAAATCTGCAAACGATATACAAGGCGTCCAAATTGCCGGGGAATATGTCAATGCCTGAAAAGTTAAGGACTAACCTGCCTAAATTAAGAGATATTGTAATATTCGACGTGAACAACCAACCCACCGATGACAATAACCCTTGCCGAAAACTTGGCAACGGCGGTTGTGATCAATTGTGCTTCAGTTATCCTCCGGAAGCTAACAAAGGATACACGCACAGGTGCGAGTGCGCGACGGGGCAAATATCCGCAACCAACCCGAAGAAGTGTGACGTGGTAGATGAATACCTAGTGTTCACTACCAGAACCGAGATCCGCGCTGTGAACTTGGACCCGAAATCAACCGGCGTGCCGTTTAAACCTATCGGTAACCTGACCAACGTCGTGGGCGTAGAATTCGATTATGCCGATAACAAATTGTTCTTTACTCAAATCAGGCCGTGGGCACGTATTGCATGGATGTCATCTCTTCACCCTGAATCGTCAAATATCCAGAATATTATTAGTAAAAACATTAACCCAGAAGGAATCTCCTATGATTGGACACAAAAGAAAATCTACTGGACTGACAGTTCCAACAATTCTATCTACGCAATGAATCTCGACGGCACCGAACTGGTTATGATCGCCAGGGTGGAACGACCCAGGGCCATCGTCGTACATCCATGTAATGGTACCTTGTATTACACCGACTGGGGCCGCTTCGGTACATCGGGGAAGATCTACAGAACCACTATGGCTGGCTCTCTTAAGAAGGCCATTATCGATAAAGACTTATCTCAACCGAGCGGTTTGACCATCGACTTCGACGAACATATGCTGTACTGGACGGACGCGGTACGAGAGAAAATTGAGCGTTCCAAACTGGACGGATCTGAAAGGGAAGTTCTCATTTCCGCAACTATATATCCGTTCGCGATCACAGTGTTTAGAAACTACATCTACTGGACGGATCTACAGTTGCGTGGCGTGTACCGCGCGGAGAAGCATACCGGTGCCAACATGGTGGAAATGGTTAAACGATTGGAAGACTCTCCGAGGGACATCCACATTTACAGTACAAACAGACAGTTGTGTAAGAAGAACCCTTGTACAATAAGCAATGGTGGTTGCGCACAGAGCTGCCATCCAGCTCCTAATAATTCCGTCGAATGCAAATGCGACGACAACACTAAACTGGTGAATGAAGGGCGGATGTGTGTACCGAAAAATATTAGTTGTGACGCAAGCAAGTTCTTCTGCGCCAACGGTAAGTGCATCAGCCGCATGTGGTCTTGCGATGGGGACGACGACTGCGGTGACGGCTCCGACGAGGACAAAAACTACTGTGCGTATCACTCCTGCTCGCCTAACGAGTTCCGCTGCAACAACGGGCGGTGTATTTTCAAGTCATGGAAGTGCGACCATGAGAATGATTGCAAAGACGGCTCTGACGAAGAAGGATGCGTCTATCCGCCTTGCGCTGACGGCGAGTTTACTTGCCTCAATTCTCGCTGTATACCCATGTCTCAAGTGTGCAATGGCATCAATGACTGCAAGGACAACATAACTTCCGACGAAACCCACGAGCGGTGCCCGAGGACCACTACTTGTCCCACGAACCACCTTAAATGCGAAAAGACAAACATATGTGTTGAACCGTACTGGCTCTGCGATGGTGACAACGATTGCGGCGACAATTCAGACGAGAACCCTCTACACTGCGCACAGGGGACTTGTCCGCAGAACAGCTTTCGCTGTCCGAACCACCGCTGCATCCCTGCAACGTGGTACTGCGACGGGGATGACGATTGTGGCGACGGCGCGGATGAGCCGCCCGAGTACTGCCGCTCTGAAGGACGCACGTGCTTCGGCGACTTGTTCACCTGTGACAACGGCAACTGTATACCCAGGATCTACATTTGTGATGGCGACAACGACTGTCTCGACAACAGCGATGAAGACGATAGACATCAATGTAACGAAAGGAAATGTGACCCTGAAACTGAATACACTTGCGAGGAAAATAAATTCTGGAATCGAGCTCAATGCATTCCCAAGAAATGGGTCTGCGACGGTGACCCAGATTGCATCGACGGGACCGACGAAAATTCCACCATTCATCACTGCTCGACACCTACGCCCTGCTCTGACGATCAATTCCAGTGCAACAACGGCCGATGCATCAACCAAGGTTGGGTCTGTGATCACGACAACGATTGTGGGGACGGTTCCGATGAAGGGAAACACTGTAATACGCAGTACAAACAGTGCACAGACCAGGAATTCAAGTGTCAGAACTTCAAATGTATCCGAAACCACTTCAGATGTGACGGCGAAGACGATTGTGGAGATCACTCCGATGAAGTTGGATGCATCAAAGAAAACAAAACGTGCCCAGTCGGACAGTTCAAGTGTAATAATGATCAGTGCATCGATACCAGCCTCGTTTGCAACAAGGTCTCGGACTGCAGCGACGACTCTGATGAGCCGGCTCACTGCAACGTGGACGAATGCGCCAAGCTCGAAATCAACCAATGTGGCCACAAGTGCATTGACACGCTCACTGGGTACTACTGCGATTGCAACCAAGGTTACAAACTGCTCGCCGACGGAAAGGCGTGCGCCGACGTGGACGAGTGCGTGGAAACACCAGGCGTCTGCTCGCAGTACTGCTCCAACACGCCCGGCTCGTACTACTGTAAGTGCAACGACCAGTACTACGAACGCGAGGTGGACGAACGCACTTGCAAGAGGAAGGACAACATCACGGCTTGGGTTATATTTACTAATAAGTACTACGTCAGGAACATGTCTACTGACGCTTCCCAATATAACTTAGTCCACCAAGACCTCATGAATGTTGTCGCCATCGATTTTGATATAAAAGAACAAAAGATGTACTTTGCTGATGTCTCTGCTAAGACCATTTACAGATCCGACTACTCCGAGTCCAACCCGGCGAAGGAGGTCGTGATCAGGCACGATTCTCATGGTCTGGAGGGAATAGCCATCGATTGGATCGGTAGGAAAATCTACTGGCTAGACCGGCATTCTAAGAATTTAGACGTCGCAGAGTTAGACGGTACCAGAAGAAAAACATTGAAGACCGGTATCGCTGACCCGCGTGCTATCATAGTACATCCGGGCACAGGATACCTGTATTACACATCTTGGCATCTGCAAGCTTACATCGGTAAAATTGGTATGGACGGTTCCAACTTTACAACAATACTAAATTGGGAGGACGATATCGCCTGGCCCAATGCTTTGACCATAGACTACTTCACGGACAGAATATATTGGGCTGACGCTCATTTGGATTACATTGGCTCGACCGACTTGGAGGGCCGCCACAGGCACGTGGTCCTATCTGGCACGAAGGTCCCCCACGTATTCGCACTCAGCTTATTCGACGACGAAATTTATTGGACCGATTGGAACCTTAAGGCTATAAGCAAAGCAAATAAACATTCTGGAGAAAATCTCACGGTACTCAGAAACACCACACATCGCCCATACGACATCCACGTTGTGCATCCATTGCGACAGCTGACTTACCCCAACCCCTGTGGCACAAACAACGGGGGCTGCTCACACCTTTGTCTCATTGCCCCGCCTCATGAGTCCAGTTACCTGAATATTGAAGGCTACGGGGAAGAAGGTGCCACGACATACAAATGCGCGTGTCCAAATCAGTTCTTTTTGGCACGCGATTTGAAAACTTGCATAGCCAATTGTACAGACGGCCAGCACCGATGTAATGGACGTGACGAGAAGTGTATCCCTTGGTTCTGGAAATGTGACGGGGAGAAAGATTGTATGGATGGCTCCGACGAACCCGACACTTGTCCAGTGAGACACTGCAGAGCCGGCTCCTTCCAATGCAAGAACACAAACTGCACTCCCGCGGCGACTATTTGCGACGGCACGGACGACTGTGGCGACGGAAGCGACGAAGCTGAATGTGCCCACGAGTGTCCTCTTCTGGAATTTAAATGCAAAGCCAGTGGCAGATGCATTTTAGACAGCTGGAAATGTGACGGAGATACTGACTGCAAGGATAACAGCGATGAAGATCCGGCGATGTGTCACAACAGACCCTGTAATCCGGACACCGAGTTCTCGTGCAAGAACGGCCGCTGTATACCGAAGCTGTGGATGTGCGACTTTGATAACGATTGCGGCGATGACTCCGATGAACCGGCTTATATGTGTCGCCAAAAGAACTGCACAACGGGCTGGAGAAGATGTCCCGGCCAGTCAAACTACAGATGTATACCTAAATGGTTGTTCTGCGATGGCAAAGATGACTGCAGAGACGGATCTGATGAACTTCCTGAAAATTGTCCCAAATGCAACGCGGAAACAGATTTCACATGCGAGAATAAACGCTGCATACCAAAACAATGGCTTTGCGATTTTGCGGACGATTGCGCAGATGGCAGCGATGAGGCGGAGTCCGTGTGTCAGCACAAGTATAGGGAGTGCTCGGAGTCCGAGTTCAAATGTGGTAACGGAAAGTGCATCTCGTCGCGGTGGCGCTGCGACCACGAGGACGACTGCGGCGATAATACCGACGAGTCTGACTGCGGCGGCTTCAAGTGCAAGAACGGTACATTCCAGTGCAAATCTGGTCACTGCATCGCAGCGTACTTCAGATGTGACGGGGATAGAGACTGCAGAGATCTGTCTGACGAGATCGGTTGTCCGCCGCGCTTCCCAGGAGGCAGATACTGCCCCGAGAGCAGGTTAGCTTTGTTACCAGAATTAATAAAGATTTGTTGCGCTGCAGTGCACCTACTCAACGTGTCTTGTGTATCCTGCCTGCAGGTTCCAGTGCGCGAATAATCTGTGCGTGTCGCAGTCGGACCTGTGCGACGGCACAGACGACTGCGGCGACAGCTCCGATGAGGCGGCCTCCATCTGCACCAATTTCAACTGCGACACGCTGCGCCGCTTCCACTGCGACAACCACCGCTGCGTGCCCAGGTACACGAACTTCCTTTATTTCAGTCAACTTCCGAACCGTTTATCACATTAGTGTCAAGTTGCGTTCATCTTTTTACTGCTCCTCTCCGCCACTTTGTCAATTAAAGAATATTTTGCAGCGGTTCCCATGTTAGAGATTGCGCGATTGATGCCCAGGTACCAGGTGTGCGACGGCGTGGACAACTGCGGCGATGGCTCCGACGAGAACAACATGACGCTGTGCGCGGCGCGCGCGCGCCCCTGCGATCCGCTTGCGCAGTTCCAGTGCGCGAACAGCCGCTGCGTGCCGCGCGCCGCGCTGTGCGACCTGCGCGACGACTGCGGCGACGCCTCCGACGAGCTCGGCTGCCACATGAACCTCGCCTGCGACGCCACGCACAAAGGTAAGCGTCGCACTGACGAAACTCATTCCCACTTTGTATACTTACCTTACATTATGTTGTAATGAAAAGTATGTTCCTGATGATGCGTGCGTCGCAGGCGGCTGCGAGCAGTTCTGCAGCAATATCACGGCGGCGGACGGTGCGCCCGGCGGTTACATCTGCACCTGCTTCCCGGGTTACATCATCGCGGCGGCCGACAGCAAGAAATGTGTGGACGTGGACGAGTGTACCGCTGGCACGCATCGCTGCAGCCACCTCTGCACCAACCTCAACGGCAGCTACAGCTGCTCCTGCCGGGAGGGCTTCGTGTAAATATTACTTTACCCTCCGTATAACACAACACGCGTCAGCTTGGTGCTCCGGTGCCGATTCAGTTCAATTTGTACTTAAACCTGTCCTTCGCTTGGCTACCGTGTTAATGATATTAGGATTATCTGTTGAAGGACACTCTCACGTTTTGCTGTTCCGATTGTCCTGATATACGAAATTTTCTTAAAATAATTACTTGTGGTAGATCTCTGACGACCGTCATAATCGGCACGGCCATCGGTTCCGCCGGCTCTTGGAGTCGTCTGTTGTTAGAGTTCATTGAGGCGCATTGGGCCCTAACCCGCCGCGCTGGCCAGGGTGGGGGTTGGTGGGTGGTCAGAGCCACGTCTGTTATTCTCGTATGTTATGTTATTTGTAGCAGGCTGGGTGCACCGCGCGCAGGAGAGGGTGGCTTGGGCCCCGTAATATTTTTGGCGGAACCCCTTACATGTCCGACCCCAGTGCAACCTCAACGCGGACGCACAGGTGGTAGGAGCCTGTTGCTATAGTCCGTCTAGGTACTATCGCAGAGCCTACTGCAGCCGACATACAGTACTGCGCAAACATTACTGTGTTCCGGTTTCTATGGCGCTATAGTTAGTGTAATTACTGGGCTAATGAGACCCAACTTCTTATGTCACAGGGCTACAAGCACCATGTTGTGCTGTGTATACCATTGTAACTAGTGCCTCATTATTATGAACGGGCGTGTCATCATCAGGTCAACGTCCCACTTGTATTGTCGCTTCTTAGTAAAAAAAATCATTCCCTATTGTCGCTTCCAGCAGGTGGCGTGGACACAAAACTCGTAAGGTTTTATCGACGATGTCCTGTTTCAGGTTGGCAGATAACCTATCAGGTGTTTGTAAAGCTATAGACGACGACGTGTTGTTGATGTTTGCGAACGGACCCGTGATACGAGCATTCGTACAAGACAAGAACGAGGAGTTCGACGTCATTAGCTCCGAGAAAAGAATAGAAGCAATTGATTACGACCCGCAGCAAGAGATGATCTTCTGGGCGGACAGTTACGAGAAGACCATTAAACGATCGTACATGGTCAACGCACTGAAAGGACAAGTCAAAACTGGGTTTGCCCAGGACCTAAACATGAAAGCTAACTCCAAACCTACCGCTCTAGCCGTGGACTACGTGGGAGATAACCTGTATTGGACAGAGGCAGACAGAACCGGCTCTAAACCCAGAGGAAGAGTCATGGTAGCTAGAACCGATGGCAGATATAGAAGGGCCCTGGTTTCGGCTGGTATAGAGAGTCCTACCTCTTTGGCGCTCGATCCTCAAATGGGCCGTATGTTTTGGGCTGACGCCGGCTCCGCACCCAAAATAGAGATCGCGTGGATGGATGGTTCTAAAAGGAGACCGGTGGTAACGGAAAACATCAGACATCCCACGGGACTAGCAATCGACCACGCCATGGAGCATGCAATATTCTGGGCGGACACTAAGCTCAACACTATTGAAATGATGAGGCACGACGGTACCAACAGAAAAGTGATCTTGAAGGGCGACATGCTAAAGCACCCTCTATCGTTGGACGTGTTCGAGTCCTCCCTGTACTGGGTAACCAGAGACACCGGTGAGCTGGTTAAGCAGGATAAATTTGGAAGAGGAGTGCCTTTCGTTATATCGAAAGATCTAGTCAACCCATCAGCTGTAAAAGGTTAGTGTCCTCGAAATTCTTTATAATCAATCGTTCACGATGTAGAGATATTAGTTGGCTGCTAGCGCCCTCTGCGTGAAGTCTAGTGCACCAGAGGGTCAATGTCCGTTTCTCGCGCAGTGTACCACCCGCGGCGCTACAACGCGACGGGCGCGGCGCGTGCGGCCTGCGCGCGGCTGCCCTGCTCGCACCTCTGTCTGGCCGTGCCTGCCGGCCGCCGCTGCGCCTGCCCCGACCAGCTGCAGCCGCCCAAGCGCGCCACGCAGCACCTCGCCTGTGACGCAGGTATAACCCGCCCCCTCCTCGCAAAAATGCAATGCGCTTTTGTGCATTACAAGTCTAAAGGCGCCGTGGGTTCCGCTGAAGAAAAACCACAATAGCTTTCATGGACGTATGACGTCCACAATCTCTCAACTGGCCAGCGTTGTAGATAAATCGCCCCGTGGGGTGTATGATAACCCGTACAGCACGCGCTCTTCTGGTTTTAAATGATCGCGACGCACATTAATACGATGTGATCGAATAACAGAAACGTGTCGAAGGGAGATGATAATATGTCGAAGGTTCAACCGTAACGTAAGGTAACGTGTCGTGTCGCGGTGCAGCCGTGGAGAACCCGCGCGCGCTGCCGCTCGCCTGCCCGTGCGAGAACGGCGGCACGTGCGAGCCGGGCGAGCCAGGCGAGCCGGGCGCTGCTGGCGCGGCGGGCGCTGCGGGCGAGCTGACGCTGGGTGTGCGGTGCCGCTGTCGTGCGCCGCTGCAGCCGCCGCTGTGCGCCACGCGCGCCGCGCCGCGCAGCGCCGCCGCGCACGTGCTGCTGCCCGCGCTGCTCGCCGCGGCGCTCGCGCTCGCCGCCGCCGCTGTCGCTTTCTTCGTCATAAGGAAGCGGCCATTGTGAGTACTCACAGCTATTGGATTACTTGCTTCCCGTCAGATCAGCGACACTCTTTTATCACCTGCTTTACATATCGCCGCGCAAATCTTCTTTTTTTACATAAGGGAAAATGTCTTTGCGTACCTACCCTCACGGGGGCCCGCACCGGCTGCACAATTCTCTTGGCTTCCTGCGGTGGATCTGGTATTGTATTTCGCCCTCAACCATTGTATGGCCGCGGAGGACATGGAGTGGCAAAATGCAATAACGACACTTTTCTATCTCCACTATGTTCGTTATAAAAAGTTCTACTAATTTTTAAAGAAATTTGTTTATGGTTCTCAGCGGCAAAGGAGTGGGACTGGGCAGCTTGGCATCTTCGCAGAGCGTATCGTTTCGCGCAGGCTCCAACGTGGAATTCGGAGCGGGGGCGGGCAGCGCGCCTGGGTCGGCGGCCGGGGCTGCAGCGGCGCCGGGAGCGGACGCGTACGTGCTGCACGAGCCGCGCAAGGGGCGCGACTTCAGCAACCCCATGTACGACGCGGTCACGCGCGCCACCGCCAACGGCGAGCCCGAGCCCGCGCTGCGTAAGTCTCCGCGCCGGATATCCACCGCCGGCAATTCGTGCATGCCGCATCCTCTCCTGAGGAAGGTCACTTGGCACAGTCTCTGAATTCACATTGAACAGTGTTTAAAGCAACTTCCATTAATAATTAGAACCGCTTTGCGTTGTGATTTATATATATATTAACTTTTTGCACGTTTATAACCTGTGCGTGCGAGGCGAACCAGGAAAGGGGTTTCCTCGCCGCCCGCCGCTCGCCACCCGCAGTCCCTCTACTTCCAGCATTAGGTAGAGGCAAATGGAAAGGAAACACTTCGATGAACAGGCAGTTGCTTCAATGTACTAGGACATGTGCTCGCCGGCACCACACAAAACTATTAATGCAATCTTTTGTTTGACAGCGGGCATCTACGAGGTACCGGAGGAAGTAAAGGAGAAAGTGGGATCCGCTGTGTTGTCGCCGTCGTCGAGCGAGACGCGGGAGGCGCGCGGGTTGGGCGCGCTTGGCGGGCTGGGCGTGGGCGTGGGCGCGGGCGCGGGCGGCGGCGGCGCGGCGGGTGCGGGCGGGCGACGCGCGCTTGACCCCGCCGCCGACCTGGGCCGCGACACGCAGCGGCTGGTGCGCGAGGACCGCCACGACCACGACCACGACGGCGACTGCTAGCGCACCGCGCGGGCAGCTCTGCCGCTTTCGCCACCACACGGAGGCAGAAGCTGTGTCTGGATCTAAGATATTTAAATACTGTTAAACATTTTGTAATTCGTAAAGACTTTATCAGGATGCCAAATGATAAACCCAGCGGCGGCGCGGCGCCCGGAGGCAGTGGAATGGATTCCAACTTCCAGTGAACACACGTTACGTTTTTTTTTTCACTCAAATCCGATGTACAAATAGTCCAGCACGACTTTTCTCTTTCTACTTTGTGTTTACTTGGACGGACGTCCTCTGGTCACAGCATCCGGCAGCCCGCCGCGCGCTCTGCTCTCATTTCCTTTGTGAATTTGCGTGTTCGTTATCCTGCACATTGCATATTCTATTGGCCGCGTGCTCGTGGCGACCGCGCGCCCGTCGCTGGAGCCCTCTCCGTCTCGTCATATCAAACTTCGTGTAACTCCTGCTAACCTCCCACTCACTTCGCCTACATTCCAGAGTTGTGTGTAAAAGACGAGCTAGCGATAAATAACTTAGTACATACATGGTTGTCTAAGGGACCCCGCGGCCGGCGCGCGCCGCACCGCACCCCGGCCCCGCCACGCCCTGCTCCCCCAACCTCCCCTCCTCCTCTCCCAGCCCAGCCAAACCCCGACCCGGCCGGGTCCGCCGCGCGCGCGCCCCCCACGCGCCCCCGTTCAAATTTGTTTGACAATAAGAGACGTTCTATATAGAGAGTAATTTATTTATTTTGTTTTAAGACGTATGTAAAATATAGCTATGTTGTGTTTTATTATTGTCTATGAGATGGTGAAATTTATTAGATTTTTTATATGGAATAATTGACAATTTGCCATAAAGGTGTCTGTGAGACGACCGTTGTTGTTTTGTTTAATGTTTATACAATGGTTTGTGCGAAGGAGAGGCGCAAACTGTACATACTATGCGCACGCGCACGCGCACTGATACCCTCACCCTGTCACCCTCCCTCCCTCGCGGATACTACACAACTTAACATCACAAATTGTAATATTGACACAGAATATACATGTAATTGAATATAAATAATTTTTACATAAACACATATATATATATATATATATAGATATCTATCTACATATGATGTAAAAAGTATAAATCTGTCAATATAATTGTTAAGGAGATGAAAATATTTTTGTATTGGGTTTATATTAGCTATTAGTTGTCGTTTGACGGTAGTCGGAAATATTATGTAAAATAAAATCGTAACAAAGTTAATTTGCGTTTAATTTCCAACAGCTTAATCATATCTTTAAATAACGGAAATAGAAGTGCTAGCGTAGCGAGACGGGACGCGGCTACGGAGCCATCTTATTTTATTGGTTTTTACATTTCGTTCTGCAGCCAGGGACACAAAAACATTACATTGGAGTGTCCGATCAGCGACGCGGAGAAGGCGAGGGCTAACTCACACTGCTCCTACTGTTCGATACCTTTGAACAGTGTTCCATCCAGTACTGCACACCCATCTTGACTCCCTACCGGAACTACACAACGAGAGCGACGCTTCGTTTTCACCGCAGGTAATACAAACAAACACATACTATTCCTTAGTTTATTTATTACACAAGCCATCAATCACGGTTCGTTGTTAGTTTCGGATTTGTCATCGCCAACACGACATGGTGACCACAACGATGCTGTTACAGCGACAGGTTTATAACACGACCAGGTAGCTGTTGACCAGAGGTTCGTAAAAACCCTACCATCAACCAAATTTTTTCGTGTGGCTCCGGAATCGAACCACGGTTCATTGTTTTATAGAGCGAATGATAAGCCACTGCGCCACGTTCATAATAATATATAATAATTCATAAATAATAATAATTTATAAATTATAATAATTCATAAATAATAATAATTCATAAATTATAATAATTCATAAATAATAATAATTCATAAATTATAATAATTCATAAATAGCATCAAGTTCTTTCAACAGTTATATTTTAAGGTTATACCATCGCCTACTCTATTACAACAGACAACTGATAACGAGGGTCCGGATTGGGCAGTCCCTTGAGTGTGCGATATCAATAGTTATTTAGTTTTTGGAAAATGGTTCGTCTTGAATGTATCATCAGCTCCTCACAAGACTACTTCACATGGTGCGATACGAGCTGAGATTGAGCTTATTATATACATTCACTCTGAAGAAATAAATAAAACTCGTGAACTATTCCTATTATATTTTATTCAATATATAACAAAATCATAACAATTCAAAATAAGCCCGTTCGCGAGGTGAGCGGCGGGGGCGTGGTGCGACTTCCGGCAGCGCGGCCGCGGAATAAACTCTTAAACAAACTTAACGTATTCGTAAATGCGATACATGAAAAAAAATCTAAACATGACCAATATATAAAAAGCATTAGTAAAAGTAGGTTTGTAACAAATAAGTAACGAAACTCGATAGATCCGAATCAAGCTTCCGGTGCGTCGCGTCGCGTCACCTCGCGTAAGCATGAAGGAGCATCTCAAACACTGTGCGATCGCTGCGCGCCCGCACGCGCACCCGCCACCGGTCGCACGGATTGTCTCAATTCAACAGTTTTGTTCAATTTACAAGGGAGACGGAGGCGGCGGCGAAAGCAGACGCCGGCACTCGGAGAGCGAGCCAAGCTTCTGTGCATCGGTAACGGAAGCGACTAATGTGTACTACGGCGGCTGGTGGCGGGTGTGGAGTTGGGGACGGGTGGTGGGTGACGCTGGTTACGAGTATGTCTCCGTAAACTTCTTGTGGAAGTCGCGGAAAGTGTCGAGCATCTGCTGCAGTAGATCCGGCTGCGGCAGGATGGTGGTGCGGAAGTGGTAGGTGTCCGGCCGCTGCCCGAATCCGGAGCCCGGCACGACACAGATGCCTGCACGACGACACGACACGATACGACACGGCAAGGCATGACGCGCGCGCGCGCATTCAGCGATTTATATGAAACAAAGATTAAAGATACGCAGTTTAGTTTAAACGTAGTAGTCAGCGCGGCGCCCGCACCCCGACGCGTGGGGCGGTGCGCGTGCGCTAGGGTGCAGCTTGCAGGGGAGTGTACTCACCGGTCTCCTCGAGCAGCTTGAAGGCGTAGAAAACGTCGGGCATCTTGCCATCCGCCTTGGCCGCCTCGATGGCCTTCGCCGGCAGCTCGATGCGCGGGAACGCGTACATGGCACCCTGTGAACATCGGCCAGGAGTCCAGCTATGTCTATTATTTTTTTTGGTATACAATTAAATTCCAAAAAGTAGTATTTGATATAATCCAATACAAAAATATGAGTGTCTCACCTGCACCACGTTGCATTTGAAGCCTTCCATGGAGTTGAAGGTCTCCGCAATCATCTTGGCGCGCTTATTGAGCGAGGCCAGCACCGCGGACACCTCCTCCTCCCACAACTTGTACGACGGCGAACCCTCCGCCGGCGGCTTGGCCTACGGACGGAGTACAAAGCAATTACTCCGTCACTTGCAGGTGGACGGCCATCGCGTACCTCGCACGCAGCAGGGCCGGAGCCAGGGCCGGGCCCGCCCCGCGCGGCCGCCGACATCTGAAGACATCTCATTAACCATTACACCCCACTGAATGATTAACATAGAGAATATAAACTTTTCTTCACGGTAACGGTACAGGCGGCAGCGGCACCAGCACCACCGCACGGCCGCTACCTGATCAACACGGCGGCGGACGTGCACCACCATTCTTCTTTCTCCTGCCCTGGTCCCACTTTATGTAGGGTCGGCACAACATGTTCTTCATTACCGAACATGTTGTAAATAGTTTTGGCTAAACTTTTTACGACCGGCCGCCTGCCTGACATCAACCCTCTTTTTGGGAATCTTTGGGGACTTTTTTTTTTTCTTCCCCATTTGTATTTCGCTGTTGTTACTAAAATTCACAAATGTACATAACTTAAATATTAAAGTCATTGGTACATGCCGAGATTCGAACCCGCGACCTTCGGATTGAAGGCCGCAGGCTCTAACCATTAGGCCAGCGAGCTACGGACGTGCACCACCATTACTTGACGATAATTAGGAAGCGTTTGCTAAGCTATTTACAGAGCCGCTCCGGCGCCGGCGCCGACACCGGCGCGGTTGTATACTCACAATGCAGTCAACGGTAGTCTGGCCCAGCGTGGTGGGACACAGCATTGCGGAGATGCACTTGTAGAGGTGCGTCTGCACAGCCGGATCCAGGTTGACGAGCTCGCTCCAGCCGCCGCGTAGCCCGCACTCGCCCGCGTAGCCCTTGCTCACCGACATGAACGAGGCCAGCTCCAGCGACGAGCTGTACGGATCGCCCATTTCGCGCATCACCTGATCGGCACCAAGACGGGCCACGCGGTGATTTTGTAAAAGAAAAAAATATATCGTCACGTCTTTTACCGGGCGTGAGTGTGAGACCGGTACGCCCGGTGTGAGAGCGGCACGCCCGGTGTGATAACGGTGCGCTAGGAGTGACAGCGCTACGCCCGGTGTCAGAGCGGTACGCTCGGAGTGAGAGCTGCGCCAGGTGTGACAGCGCTACGCCCGGTGTCAGAGCGGTACGCTCGGAGTGAGAGCTGCGCCAGGTGTGACAGCGCTACGCCCGGTGTCAGAGCGGTACGCTCGGAGTGAGAGCTGCGCCAGGTGTGACAGCGCTACGCCCGGTGTCAGAGCGGTACGCTCGGAGTGAGAGCTGCGCCAGGTGTGACAGCGCTACGCCCGGTGTCAGAGCGGTACGCTCGGAGTGAGAGCTGCGCCAGGTGTGACAGCGCTACGCCCGGTGTCAGAGCGGTACGCTCGGAGTGAGAGCTGCGCCAGGTGTGACAGCGCTACGTCCGGTGTCAGAGCGGTACGCTCGGAGTGAGAGCTGTGATATATAACGCATCGTGGCAAGGTGTATATGGTAGTAAAGACGGGTCTGCAGGGCTCACCTTCTTGAAGGAGAAGAACTTGCTGTCCTCTGCGTAGACGTTCTTCTGGTAGACCTCGTCAGCGAACAAGAACAGTCCATGCTCATGCGCGAACTTTATGATCGCCTCGATGTTCTCACGTGTCAGCACCTGCACAGCAGCAGTGTGGAAAAATACGTGTAAAGTTATGCACAGTAGTAACTGCATCACCCCGGCGATTTCATTCACTACACTTAGGGGAATTTCATTCACTACACTTAGGGGAAACATGAAGTCATTGGATTTCCAGGAGTAACCATGTTGGGGATCCACCTTAAAGTAGATATTGCTATCTTTACGATCTCGGAGCTTGGGAAGAAGTCGCCGTTTTAAGTTGCTGATGCTACGAACATGGGTGCGTGGGTGTGTCCGTGCCTGCTTATGCGTGTGTGTCGGGAGGTACCTGTCCGGTGGGGTTGCCCGGGTTGATGATGACCAACGCACGAACTTTGCACGTCTTGTTTCCTTCTTCGAGCGCGCGGTTCAGCTCTTGGATGTCTAGACCCCAGTTTTTCTCCTCGTCCAGATAGTAGTCAACCTTCACGAGGCCGTATTCCGCGAGGGAAGCGGAATACAAAGGGTACTGCGGGATCGGGACCATCACGCCTGCAACGGGCGCATCATGATACGTTATACATTCAGTCTCCAGCTTAAACTGGAGTTTCGAACGAACTACTACTAGTATTGGCTTTTACTGATGGCAGGTGTCGTCCGATAGACTATATGGGTTCAATACTGCAGCACCCGTGTCAGGGCGTTGCGACTTAAAATCACCGAGTTACGGGGGTAAAGGTCGCGGTACAAAGCGAACCATTGCCGTGCTGCTCGAACTTTCTGTTAACCATTGCAACATCCTATTGTTATGGTCAACACCAGCCGAGCGCCGAGTTCGTGGGGTCTAACAATGCACAAACAGCGCCAGCGTGGTCGTTACCGGAGGGTTTCCCGTCGATCTGGTTGCAGAAGAGCTGCAGCACATTCTTGATGGCGGTGGAGGCGCCGTTGGCGAGGCACACATTCTGCCAGTCGCACGGATGCCCGTCGCGTTGCGCAATGTACTCCGACACGTGCCGCCGCACCAGCTCGATGCCCTGCGATATCGAGTACGAACCCATCGAGCCGCCCCTGCGCAACGCACACACACAAACATGCACTTACATTGTCGAACATTGGTGAATATGAAGTACCAGGTTCTACACGCACACACACATGATATTAATCGCATGTCAGCGGGAGAAGTGTTCACTTGCAAAGCAACAAATTATTGCAACAGAAGCGGACAGGCACCTGGCGCCCGGCGGGTGGCGGGCTGCGGGCCTGTAGCTGCAATACGTGGCCCCTGCTCGTCCGCGTTATGCAATGAAATAGTGATGCAGCCACCGGTCCGCCGTCATGTGTCGGGCTAGTGCACAGTGCAATTGAAGCCGTTCTCGAAATGGACTTTTGGTGCGCAAGACTGACGCGTGGCGACGCGATTTAAAGGAAAGTAGAAAGGTTCAGTTCTGCTGAGCCGTCTGGTGGTTAAACAATCGCATGGCTGCACCGAGACAAAGCCAGGAACGTCTCGTGATCCTCGCTGCCTCGAGGAGCTGACCCCGCGCGCTCCACCGGTGCGCCCGTTTCTCGACGGGACGTCGCGTCGAGGAGGGATGCAAACGAACCCGCAGGCGGCGAGCAGCTCCTTGGCGCGCTGCTTCACGTCCTCGGGCAGGTCGCTGCTCTCCAGGAAGTGCGGGTTGCTCACGCACGCCAGCACCTGCGCGACCGGGCCGTGGCAGTTACGTGTGCTGTCGCACAGCAGAGCACACAGTTATAGCAGCTCTAAAAATAATTACCTCTCAAATTTTCGCACTGAGAAGTGTAATCTCGCTGTTTCAAGTGTTCGTTTATTACATGAAGTGTCATCTAGCACAGCTGGTGCACACGCAGTCACCAGCAAGAAAGCAAACGAATCCGCAGTCACGACGACCCAGAACATGAGTCCACAATCATATTTCCGGTACTAATTATAGATAAGCGCTTTAGCGTCTCCTCTTACCATCAGGTGGGATCGTAGCCGTCCAGTACATACGGACCGAATGCTGGAGCCATTTCAATAATTGAAATTTATTTATAGTAATGAAGTTTCCATAACATAAATTAACAACAAACACCATAATCTTCCCACCTGTCTGATAAAAGTGATAGGTTTTTGCCCCATGGCGTGCGCATCACCGATGTTCGCTTTGATCACTTTCTTGAAGGGCTTCTGGGCTCCCTGTAAATATTGTAATATTATTGCAACTTTATCATAACGAATTGTTAACTTTAACATATACCTGGTATAAGCTGGTTGTGGAGGAAAGATCGATAGTAAAGATCACGAGGTCGATCACCTACCTGCCTGATGGTCCGACCAGGTATAAGCAAAATTAGGTATCAAAATTCCGAATGTCCATGGAAGTGCTCATAACAGATCGATGTGGAGGCAATTGGGTGACACGACATTAAGAGCATTTCAGGACAAACACGAACTTCAATCATGAAGTACGCGAAAGAGAGGGAGGGAGAGACCAGTAACAGCGAGGCGTTCACATAATTAAGACAAGAATTTAGTTTGCAATTTTCTTAAACATGCCGGTGGAGTCCGGCTGTCCGCAGTTCAGAGGTATCATCAGCAAATCAACCCCTTGTAGCGCTATTCAAACGAATCATTTAGTATTTTAACCATCCGATGGTAGGGGCCGCGGATTGACAAATCTTTTGAGTTCTCTGGTTTCTCTATGAGATCGATCCCCTGCCAGTGGCCCGTTAATAATACAATCGCAATGACTTGCAACGGTCCAGCGCCCGAAGACAGGCGGCGCATTAAACCTAATCTAATAGATCTACGCACGACTGCCTTGCGATAACACGACCACGTTTCCACGAAACAATAAAGTTTGCGGCGGCCCGTCTTATCATGCAGCCGTCTACATACACACACACACGTACAGCTTGGTGCGGTGCGAATGCGCGCGCGGGGGCGTCGCGCTGCGCTCCTCCGGGCCGGCGACACAAAGCCAACATTACCCTACGTTGGTTACATACGACCGCAGTTCACTGTCTAAACACAAACTCGCGAACTGCAGCAGTACCCGCGCCGCGCCCGCAGCTGCATATACATTAATAGTACAATGAGTAACGGCTATGCGTGTAAAAACCCTGGATTAATTTATTTCAACGCCTGGCTTTGAACTGTTAAAGACCGCCAATGACGGTGATAATGGTGAAATACATGTACTTGACCGGGGACAGGTATCAATAAAAGTCGCACTGACAAGGTGACGAGCTCGGCACCGTGCGGAGGTGGTTGCAGGACGAGCTTATCAGCGGCTCATTAAGATATCACCGGCAGCGCGTGGCGGGTGGCGAGTGGCGGGTGGCCGCACTGCGCCACGCTAATCGGCACTCCATTCCAGATAACGTCTACTGCGATAACGTCCCCGCGGGCTGCGAATCAACCGGCGCACCGGCGGAGAACATCGCACAATGATTTTTACCTCTAAATGATTATCTGATGACGGAGGTTGAATATTTTGTACTATAACAAACGAATTATTATAGAAACGTTATTAATATAAGAGCCAATTATAATCAATAATTACTAATTACGGTTAATTCTAACGATCTTGTAAGGCGGTATAATTCGAACGACCAGAGTTATGCTGCACCAGGCGGCACCGAGCAATCTAGGAGCTCGAGCCGGCCACCACATTACGTGCCCACCAACAACACGTGCTGTCTGTGTACACAACATACACGCAGCGCCGTGCGGAGCTATGCCGCGCTGCACAAGTGGCGGCGCACCGTTAATGAAACTACATTCAACAAATTTACATGGAAGATGGCCATCAGCATCCTTTTCTCTCGCCGTACCCAGCCGATCTTCAAACACCGCTCGTGTTCTCTTTGCTTTTTTTATAGAATTATGCGACCAAACGGGCGGGATATTCGTCCGATGGTTAGTAATACGCCTGCCCATAACAATGGAGCGCTAGTTGCGATGATAAATACTGCACCACTGTGCTCGTTGCCAGAGACGTGTCGAGTCTCGTTACTCTAGTAAATGTAAATACACTAGCTACAGCGTCGTTCAATCCGAAACACCGTAACGTTTGCGCACCGGCTGCCGCTAGAGTCGACGTGTTGCAATGATCTATACAAGTTCCATGCGCGCGTCGCCGCTCCAACATGTACCAACGCACATCCTAACTTCCTGTCCCGTGTATGGAAGAAGAAGGATGGAATTGGAGGTGGAGCTGAACAGCCAGCTCACCGAGGAAGCCATTGCCTCCCTGATGAGTGAAGATGAAAGTCGCCAAAAATTCCTGGAGTATTGTAAGATTATAATAGCCGATAGTATAAATAGAAATAGTAAATAAGCAAAAAAGATAGAAAAATGTAAAATGTAAAGAAAGCAAAGTAAAGTCAAGTTGATAATAAAACAAATAATAATAATAGTGAAAGTAATAAAGAAGGAAAAAGAGAAGAAACATATGAAGAAGATGACAACAAAAATATGACAAATGGAATGATGATTGTTCCAGGAAACAACGGCGGCGGTCTTCATGAGCGGGAGGTATGGCAGAAGGCACTGGGATGGAGAATGAGTGAGAACAAAAGTATGGACGATAAGTATGGTAAGAGAGATAAGAAAGTATGCAAGAAGAGTGTGTATGAAATCAAATGTATAACTATAAATAGATGATAAATTATTGAATTGATAGACCCTGACCCAAACTACGAAGGGGAAGGAAAAAAAAAACATGTACCAACGATCCGAGCATTCACATGATTCCACCGGGAGTAGCACCCGCCGCTCCGTTTACTCATCACGAGATCTCGGAACCTGTTAGACGTAAACACTCAAAATTTGGTAGGGATATTGCCTCTGCTACTTAGGGATCGGTAAAAAGTAGATTTTACAAAATTCCTTCCCCAGAGTGCGTCGCGGGGGTGCTGCGGGCGAGGAATTGCCAGTTGCGCTATACGAGTATAACCGAATCTATTATATAAACACTACAGCTGGAAGAAGTAATTGAGCCCAATACGCGTAACGGCAGCGCCACCAGTTAACTCATGATTTATTACAGACCCCCGCCGCTGGAGCGGCTGCGGCGGCTGCAGCGGCACTCATCGCGCGCGATCACGCGTGTACGCTCTGTGCTGTAAACGATCTAATCGAACAAACAATTTTATTAACACAAACACGCCGCCCGAATCTTCGTGGACTCATATTTTTGCTTTTTACTAGGATAAGTTCTTGTACTCCCAACGCTGGCAGCACCGCGCGCGCCGCCGGCCGGACGGACACAAAGCTGCAATGCTGCAGTGCTCCGTGGTGGAGGCGGCCGGAGACGGCCCGGTCACGGCTCACGGTCAGGCACCGTCGGCCCTGCATACTTGTATACAGCAGAATGTAACTCTATAGAGCTCCAAGGGTTGCGCAGTATCTAAAATTCGCAGTATAAAGATACTACAAATTTTAAATCGAAGTACCGGTGCGGCGCCCTGCTGCCTGCAGCGTACTTGTTTGTTTCCACTTACGCGCTACACTGCAGTGAGCAGCATTCACGACCTTTGGTACAGATCATGTTATATATATATATATATGTCAGAGGCAGTGACGGGTTGGGTTAATTGATACAAATGATTGTATAAAGCGAGGTGTCAATTGTTTACACCCAAAATTATTTCCAAAATCTTATTTAATTTAATTTATTTTGTTATTTTGTACCTTGCAAATTGTTATTAATTTCCTTAAAAGTAAAGAATAAATGAAATGAATGAATGAATGAGAGCGGAGCACGGCCCCGAGTGGGGCGAGGCGCCATCTTGTCCCTTGCGCGGCGCACACGGCGCACACGGCGGGCGCGGGGCATTCCTTTGAGGGCGGTCGATCGAGGTGGATCGCATAGTGATTCATATTGAAGTTGGATCGGTGCCTTGAACCCGCTGCTCATGTTTAACTGTTACCTACCTACCTAGTTAAATCTACGTTTCTTTAAAATAAAATTATTAAGAACCTACCTACTTAATTAAAACTATGGGAAAGTGATTTGTATATTGTTCTGTGCCCGCACTTTACCCTAATGACGCCCACAAGATCCGTTAATACTGACGACAATATCGAGAATTCTCCGACATATATATATGTGTGTGTGTGTGTGTAATACTTCCTCATTGGTATGTCATGGTGTGCGGCCACTTCGTTATGACGTAATGACCGCACTCGTTAATGTATTCCGTCTTTTTTAAAAACAGATTAAAACAATGTACTCAAGACGTTATCGAGATAACGGGAGATCTCATTTAAGTACTATATATAGATCCGCGAGTACAGGAGGCGCGAGGCCTCGGTGGCGAGCGGGCTCTCCTTGACTTTACCTTATCACGATCATAACAAGTTTACACGAGTACCGCGCGTAGACAAGAAGTGTTTGCAGTGACTGACGTAAGTTGTCATGCGCAGCGGTAGCCTGCCGCGCGTGCGCGGTGCGCGGGTGTGGGGGTGGTGTAGGGGTGTGGGGATATAGGGGTGCCGTCATCGACGTAATAATTTAAACGTTTTGGAAATACAAGACGAGCCGGACTGTCGGTCATCTGGTGGTAAGCGACTCGCTCGACCCCAATGTTTGAATACAGAAATAGGCACTGCCAAGCCACCCTAGATCCTATATCGTTACTTGTTAACTGACCACCGAATAATTTAAAAATGTATTACTGTGTTAGTAACAAAGGATAACCACCGGAATATAACTGGCTTCTGGGGCGTCAATGAACCATAGACTGCAGTATAATAAAACTACTAACCTATAATTTTAATTACAGGTGTGAGGAGTGGTAGTGACAAGACAACATCTTATCACATGAGTGTAAAGGATAAAATAATTTATTTGTTTCAGTGTGCTGACAGACATCTGCCACTGAGCAAAGCCCTGCCCCAAAAATCGACATACTGAAAGGATATGTATGTACCTACCACAATGAAATATAAATATTAATAAATAACCATTTCTTCTCCAATCAGTATCATCATATTGGCCATGGCCAGCTATTATTTACCAAGCAAGTCTAATAAATTCCATTGTATTGGTTTACAGTATAATGAGATTCAAAACTTATATTGTTTAAGAAAAGACAATATCTCCGGCCTGTGAGGTTACTTTAGTTGTGAAATGGTTGCTTGGCATATACTCATTAGATGTACTCACATACTGCAGTCAAATGGAATAAAGTTCCAATTTTGCTGTCCATACTGCACTTATGCATACAGTAGGATGCAAGTAAACATGTAGGAATCTGCAATAGTTATCTGATGCCAGGATTATTTACCTAAATATAAATTACTTATTGTTATAAGAATTCAATTAAAATTTATGTATCATAATTTCTTTAAGACATTGATATAATAATGTATTTCACAGATTTATATAAATTTCTAAATAACTTTTGAGACACGCACACACATATTATCCATGTGTTGTATACAATAACTCTTCACACTCAACATTATTTTTACACAACACCAGCCTCGGTTGCCAGCCAACTCCACTGCCTAATTTGCACCATAAACAAGTGTTTTAAGAATAACTAATGCAAGTAATAGTGAACACCGTTAGCAGCAGGAGGTGGAATTCAAACTGTTCAATTTAAAATATGATTAATGATCACTTGTCAAACTTCAAATGTATTTTTTTGCAGTTTTGATCATTGACAAGAATATTGTATTACAATCAATAGGCTGAGTACAGTTCTCTGTTCTTTGTACATTGAAGTACAGTGATGCAATTTATCTGATAAAAGGGATGGGACATAACTGCATTGTTCCATCATAAAAATGTTATATCTGTATATAATGAATAGCACCATAGGCACTGTGCATGTACCTTCAGTGTACACAATGTTACAAAGTGTCATTTGAAATATTATTAAAGGAGAGGGAAATGCCAAAAATAGTATTAAGACAAAAGGTACATTTCTTGACCAGATTATTGCAAAGAGAAAAGCAAAAGTAGCACAAAAATGTGGAGTAGCGCAGTTAACAAGTTCAACAACAAATTATTTAAAAAAGAACCTACTGTGTATATGTAATATTGAACGTGCATTTAGATATAAGATTTTAGGGACATAATTTTTACCGCTGAAATAAATTAAAAGCAAATGTTCATTCTGCAACAAATGTGCTAAATCTCGTAATTAGAAGCATTTAAGTCGAGCCCCACAGCTGGGAACGGCACGCGTGACGGCGATGTTCCACGCAAGCCAACGAGATTTTGCAATACATAATAATATTTTGCAATGTTTTCGAAACTTGCCTTTTGGAGTTCCTTTTCTATTTCGCCGGCGCGAATAACTAGCGGCCCGCGGACTGCGTATTCCAGCTTCACGATGTTGGGGTTCATGTTGTCCAAGGTGACGGCTTTGGAGGCCATGGTCCGCGCACCGGTGCCTCCCGCACGTTCGCTACTCATCGTCGGCAGAACACTCCGCGACCACCTTGCTTCGGCGCCGCGCCACAAGCGACTGCTGCCGACCGCGCGCCGCATCACGCACCTCACCGGTGACATCCTGCAATCAGTTCCGCAACTCACGACGTGTCGCCAGCATCTAACACGCCACGCCTTCACATTTGGCGCACAATAAATTTAGATAATATTTAATGAAACCATTTCGCGAGTATCCAAGCACTCGATTGGATACAGTCGCTGTACCACGATGCGCCGCGTCGGCTGACCGGCCCGCCACGATCGGCTGCCGGTTGGCGATCAATACACTCCGTTCGAAAATTAGGGATGTTGGAATGTTCCTTTTTAATTCAACGTCATCACCTAATATTTTTATATAAAATAATTTCAATAAATTCAAAGGGGCATCCGTAATATAACCATGCTCAACCGTGGTAAAAGAATAAAGGTTTACGCAAAACGTTACGTACGTTACGTAATCGCAGTTATGTTGTGGTACACGACACTACACTACACTGAGCTACACTACTAGGTCATGTTATCTATTACATAAAGTTACGGAATGGGAACATCAGTAAGCGCTGGAATGAATGACAGCGGGGCTGCGGATGGCAACACCGGCCTCGTACACGGGAGGAGCGGAGCGCGGCGCCGTGCAGCGCGTGCTGCGTGTTGCCTGCTACGTGTCTGCACGTGCACGTGTACACATGTATGTGTACTTACGTTGCCGTGTTGGCGCGTCGTTGCAAGACGTCTGCTGCGTGGGGCGCCACTACTTTAATTTCCCAAATATCACAGCGCACTACTAGTTCCAAGTCCCATTTGACTTTCACGCCATTTCTAAAGCGACCATGTGTTGAAGCGCACGATGCATCGTCTCATAAACTACTGTATTTGTATGCAACCAATAATTGTTTTATTATTTAGGTACAAATGTTTACACCGATACAAATCGACGAGAATTTTATTATATTCTTCATTTACCTATCCATCGAGTTTAAAATTTTCTTTCGAATGGTATTTATAATTATTAGTTTATATTCAAATTTACGCATCAATGAACCATCTGATGGATGTTTTTATGATTGTTTTAATTTATGGTTAACTTTGAGTTCTGTCCCAGGCAGGCGACGTTCCGTTTTGCACTCGTGTCGGCTGCGTTCCGTTTGCCCTTCGCACGAAAGTTAATTAAAAATGTCAGTGGCAGTACGCAATGTTAATTTGTTTGATTACGTTTTTAATTGTTGCAACACAAATTAAATTGAACTTTGTAGCGATATTTCCAAAATTCCGCTTAAAACTTTCGAAGTTTTGTTTCCGCTAAATTATTTGAAGCATTGACATTATAAACTTTATTTAATGATATCTAGAGGTACGTAATTTTCGCAAAAAAAAATCACCAATTTCGCATTTATTATTTTTTAAAATTGCAAATTTCGCATTTATTTCGCATTTATTATTCAAACAGAAAAAATTAATTTAATTAGATTAATACGGATAAAAAAAACCATTTGTTATGTTTATTGTGTGATATGGAACTAAAGTTCAACAAAATACACGATATTAGTACAAATTTTTAATGTAAATTTTTTAATTAATTAAAGGACAACATTGTAGAAATTTCGACATTTGACTCTTTAAGAGTCGTTCTTCGGTCAGTAACCACGACATTATAGATGATAAAAAAGCGTTCAGCGTCCACACTGTTGGTTGGACTCCAAATACTCTGTAAAGCTGCTTCAGCAAAAGACGGAAAGTTGAATTTTACAGCTAACAATATGTCCTTTACATTGGGAATTTCATTCAAAGAAATAGATCTCCTAATTAATCTATGAAAATTCGAATAACCATCAATAAGTTCATTTTGGGGAATTCCGTGAAAAAAAGGGATTTTTGAAAAGCTGTCTAACAATACACTTATATTTAATGTAGATGAACTTACAGCCACAGATGGGGAAAATAATTGAGCTATGTTAAAGAAAGCCTCGTTTGTCTTGTTCAATTTCATGTGCTTAGAGAGTTTATTAAAACTTTTTTCACTTGCTGATCTTAGCATGTTTTTCATGCATTCTCCATTTTCTTCATCATTATTCAGGCATAAAGAAGTCTTTTCATCAAAATATCCTTGACGTTGTCGTTCAAGCGATGATTCCAAGTCCTCT
Source organism: Ornithoptera priamus (assembly GCA_029034505.1). Taxonomy (NCBI): domain Eukaryota; kingdom Metazoa; phylum Arthropoda; class Insecta; order Lepidoptera; family Papilionidae; genus Ornithoptera; species Ornithoptera priamus. Next base: position 1,952,351 of record JARDWD010000397.1, read on the forward strand.
AATTTGTTCCATAGAAGATGTGCAAATGGATACTTCACCCCTTCTAACTCATCAATCAAATTCATAATTTTAGGACAGAACTCAGAAATAAAAGTCATTTGAATTTTTAGTTTTTGTTTAAATTTTGGTTCAAAGCAACATTCCTTCAAAAATAAAACACTTGAATTTGGATTCTCTAGTTCATCGAAAAAGTCAAGTATATGAACCAAGTATTCATTAAGATATAAAACTGCCTTAAACCAAGAGTTCCACCTGGTAACAATAGGTGCTGGATAAAGTTTAGGCACAAGATGTGGCACATGTTCATTCAAGTATTTTAAAAAGGAACTCTTAGTCTTCCTTGACAAAAGAAAAGCTGACTTAACTTTTGCTACAACAATGTTTAATTCCTTAAATTCACTGACAAAAACATCACCAACAAGATTGATTTTATGGGCCCAGCACTGATAATGAAGAATACGTTCTCCAATTAAAATTTTCAAAAGTTCAAAACAAGCAGACATATAACGAGCAGAGTCGGATACCAAGCCTTTTACTTGAGAATAATCAATTTCATAGTCTTTGAGTGTATCAATTATAGATTGGGAACAGGTTGATGCATTAGCAGTATCAAGAAAATTTACACTTGCTAAAAAACATTCCTGAATTGTTGAGTCAATAGTTTTAAACAAAACGGCAAAAACACATCTCCCTTGTTTATCAGAAGTTTCATCTGCTATGATTACGATTGGCTTATTTTTTAATTTAAGTTTCACAAAATCTTTCTCAGATTTTCCACACAAGGGCAAAAATTTTCTCCTTAAAGCGTCAGCAGATGGAAGCACACCTTTTCATTTTAGGGGTGAGAAAAAAATTTTTTATGAATATTTCGTGCCGCAAAAGGGTCACAAATAAACATTAATCGCACGCAACAACCACAAATATAACGGTGTGAAACTTTTAAGGTAGATTTGAAAACTTTCGTTCTATCAGCTTTTTTAGTGTTTGAAACAATGAGTCGATTGCTACGTCTGAATCAACTTCACTCAAGTTCAATACAAGCGAGTTGTAACTTCGATATACAAAATAATTTTGTTTCATCATACAAAAATCATTAAATTTTTGACATTTATGGTGAATTTCGCATTTATTCGCATTTATGGTTAAATTTCGCATTTATTCGCATCTATTTCGTAAATACGAAAATTACGTGCCCCTAATGATATCATATTAAATAATGTGAATTAAATAATAATCGGGCCGCCGGTGACGAATCGTCGGGTGCGGTGCGCGGCAGTGCTTTCGCATTGCGGTATCAAGGTACTACCGAGAGGTGGAGCTGTAAGCAACGCTGGAATTGTTTCTTTTCTTATTTATTTATTTATTTGTAAAAACACCAGTAGCACATGCTTTAAACTATTTACAGTAATGTCTTATAGTGATTACAAATTCTGATGCACCTGCTTATTGAAGGCGTGTACAACATTTGCAATATTGTTACTGAGGAAGACAACAAAAGTTTGTGATGTGCTATAGAAGTCTACAGAAAAAAATAAAGAATACAAAATAATCATTCCATACTGAACAAGAATTATATGATCATTCAGATTTGTCGAGCAAGAGAGTCAAAGCTTCGGTTCGGAACTTGCGTAGCGATGTGCCAAATAGTTAAGACCAGGTGACTTCCCCCTCCCCCACCCCCAACAGGTTCCCACCTTGTCGTGGCGGAGGGGCTTAGTAGCCGTGGCTGGGTCGTACAAGGTGAAGCGAAGAGGAATCTACCCGGTCGGTCCGAAGCAGCTGCTCCAGGTGAGAGTTCCGGTGCTCCACCGTGAGCTCACCTCGGATGCGCGCTGGTGGGCTGCAGGGCGGCTTTATGCTGCCCTTTGCACCCGAGGTGGAGTCCCAGAGAGAGAGTAACCTTTGACTAAGCGGTGTCGAACTGCTCATGCGGCAGCGGTGGGGTCGCGGAGCAAGAGCAGTGTCGGTATTGCGATGCGCCGCTCTTCCTATTTTCCGCGTCTGCATACCGGGTGGCAGCGGGCCTAAGCTCGGATCCGCCGCAGGGAGTCGGGAGAATTTTCTCTCTTAGCTCCCATAGCTTCTGGGTGACGGGTTCATGGAAATCTTGCTCGCGCGACTGCAAGAGGCCGAAAAGGGGGCGCGCTGTGTGTTCCGGCGTACCCCCGCAAAGGTGGAAAGGAAGGGTTCTTCTCTCCCTCCTGAGGGGGGGTTGGGTTATGCGGTTAGTGCTGGCGGGGACGCAGATGTGTGCCAATACGTTCCCGTGACCCCGTCTTAAAGCGACGAGGAGGAATATCGTGGGGATTTTAGTCGGTGCAAGTCCGACATAACCTGTCCTTGCCTCCGCGAGGAGGGTTACGTGCAGGCATTTCCCCCAAGTTAAACAAAAAAAAAAAGACCAAGTGACTTGGCGTTGGGAGCGTTGTACGCGTTGCACATTCTCATCATGGCAGAGTTAACACCAATGTTGGTGCTGGACAGCCCGTCGAGTGGTTCGGTGCGAGTGTGCGAGTGTGCGTGTGCGCGAGTGTGCGTGTGGGCGAGTGTGCGTGTGCGCGAGTGGGCGAGTGTTCCCTCTCAATCACCACGCCAAGGTCTTTCATTTCATTCACTGTACATACCACTTATTGTATAGACTGATTGAAAAGAATGCTTCCTCTTCGTAAAGTTTAATGGATACATTTACTCACGTTGAGTTCCATAAAATTGTTGTTGCACCAGTTCTGCAAGTACTGTAAGTACCATACTACAACTCTTAAGCTGTCCATATTACGAATATTAATTGCGCTGCATGACTCATCCTTCCGGACATGGATATGTCCGTTACTGATTCATATAAATTTGAAGTTCATGTCTGCATTTGTTCCGAGTGGCAGGGTGCAGCGATTTATTGTTGCGAGTCAGATGTTCTGCAACAAAAACAAGTGTTCTGGGGCCGGCTGTCTCCACGTGTTGCGAGTTTAATTTATCTGTTGCATTTTTTTAGTTAAACTTGACGTCTGCAGTTAGTATGGAATCGCTTAGTCGACTATTACCGAACGGGGCTCGTCAGTGTTCCTGTTTACTTTGGCCACACGCGTGACCTGGGAGATGTCTTCTTCGTTCGCGGGGTTATCAACTGTGCCTAATAGTTGTGTTGTGCTATGACCTTAATTAAATTTTCATTAAGGTCTCCGTCCGGATTCTCCGGAATTCCGTTGATTTCCAAGTTGCACTCCCTCATGTGTTGTTCGGCGATACAGAACCGATTTGAGAGGTCAGTAAGTAAGGATTGTAGCAAAATGTTATCCGATTGGAGCTTGGATATTGTGTACGCAGTAGGGGTAGCAGTTAAAACGTTTGTAGCCGTTAACGCACTGACTTTACATCATCTCATCTCGGTGGGCGCAGCCACCGCTAATTTTACAGTTACCCACCCAACAATGTTTATGTATGGCGACATACCCCTTACATAGCAGATATCATAGCAGTTTTTCTTCTACCACATTCTTTAGTTGTTCGTACTGCTTGTTCTGGAATTCCATTGCCTCATTAAAGCCTAACATTTCTTGTTTAATTGCTTTCATTTCCGGAGTAACACGCTGACTGAGCAAAGTAGTTAACTCTTGTTTGATAATATTTGTAACATGATCTAAGCTTGCAATAGATTCGTGAGTGTTGGGTATATTCAACAACTGTTGCTGCTTTGTCTGAGAGTTAGTTTACTGCAATTTACAGAATCTGTTGTAACGCACCAAGTTGTTGAGCGGGGGCTGTCTCTGTTTGGTGATTTGTTACGACACGACGGACACTTCCAGTGACGCTTTTGTTCCGTCAGATGTGTTGCGTGACCTGATGAAGTTAGCACACTGAGAATCGTACTTAAGATCACAGATGCAACAAGTAACGCCTTCCTTCCCTTTGATGATGACGTTAGACGAGGCACATTTGTTGTTAAAAGCTATTTTTATTATTATTTTTTTTATCTAGTTCTTAATTATAAGAATCAGAAGTAACGCCAGTGCCTCGAATTCGATTAAACGACCACACAGTGGATCCAAACACACAATTACTTGTTAAATTGCCGCGCGACCTGTTAATTAATGCACTACGCCAATGTCTGTTGTGTGACGCCAACGAGTGCATCGTAAAAATATTGCGCATCGTAATGTTTCTTATGCACAAGTTGTTTTATAAAGCGTCTTTGTGTGATATACGTATGTGCACTGAATAACTGCTTGCTTAATGGACAGGGTAGATCGTTACGAGTTAAATGTAGAAATTGAACATCTCCGAGTGTACGAAAAAGCGTCAACTCACAGAGCAGGAATCCCCAAAACCATGCCACGCGTCAGTCAGCACAATCACAAGCAGATAACACTTCAGTCCGGTACTTGAGCTGTGTAAATAATAAAGAAGTACTTGTTTGTGTAAACACTGTAACACTGTAACACTGTAGGTTATCACGCAGTGTTTGTTTGAGTACGCGAACTGCCGTAGCTCGCGGCCGGCTGCGGCTGCACAGGATCTGTATTATACCGGTTCGTATAATCGTGTTCGTATTAAATTGATAGTACTTTTTTATTTAATGATAATTTTTTAAAAGTGATTGTTTTAAAATAAATGATAAATAGAAATTGTATAAAAAATGAAATATTTGAGAAAAATGGTTTCTTCCGTTGCGTGCGCGGCAATTCAGAACAATTGGCCGGTCGGCGGGACCGCAGGGGTGCGCACCCCTAGCGCGCACTCTACAATGTTTTTTTAATACGCGTATTAAAAACATTTAAATTATTTATTTAAACAGTTGCCCGCTCGGTCACAACCGTCAATATATTTATTATGCGGTAAGTTGTTTGTTATGCGTTGACTTCCTGTATGCCTTTGCTTCGATGCAGGCGCCGCGCCCGGCACCCGCGCGACCTCGCAGTCAGCCTGGCTGGAGCTTGGAGTCTGGAGGCTGGGCCAGCCGGGGCGGCGACAGCGGCTGCGGCGAGCCCACCGCCAGCGCCAGGCGGCTCGCTGTGCCTTTGTACAAAACAATACCTTCGTTATAGATAACTTAATCACTGAATAAGTTGTATTTCAATATTATGTATTACTCAAGTTGTACACTGGCTTCTATGCAAATGCAGTGCAGGTTGCAGTTATATATCAGTTGCAATTATATATAGGTAAGTTTTTACGACTTACAGGCCGGCATTTTATTTCACGTTGTGTTGAGTGATAACGTGGCGGCGAAAGGTGAAGCCTGGGTTTGTGACTGCACTGAATAGTCGCACGCAAACGGCGGGCGCGACGCTCAGCCGCCGCGTCTCCGTCAAATCTTGAAAAATGCCTTTGCATGTTTTGCGGCGGGCGCAGAGGATGAGTGCTGCTCAGGCGTATGTTGCCAGACCTTACGGTAACGGTTCATTCATTGATTTGCTGTCCTGACCTGTGTGCCCTGGCTACTAGGTTTGTGGACACGACGAGCGCGCAGCTGACGCCGTGCAGGTGCAGCACGCGTCGCGTCTTGACTCGGAGTTGGAGCCCTGCACCCTGCCGTAGCGGTTCTTGTCCCATCTTGCATACGCAATTGCGGTTTTCATCAAACCTTTTTGAAATTCCCTATAAACTGTACAGAGACGCCGCCCGGTCCCCGTCCCTACCCACGCTGGTGGGGTCGGCATTGCCGGTGGTTTGTTTGGCCGGCGACGCGATCGCGCTCTTCCGTTTTATATTTAAACGTTCCCTTCGTTCTTTATTTAATTATCAAGAACTGACAGAGAGAAACACGCGATAGTGAGTGCGCCAACAACGGGCGCTGCAGAGCTATCATCAGTTCAGCGCAGGCGCAGGACAGTGACAACTCCCGGCCCGCTCGCCCCAGCGCCGTCCCCCGAGCGACTCTCTCCGCGGCGAGCTCGAGCCCCGCTCGTTACGCGCCACTCGGCTCAGCAAACTTCACGGGTTGATTGGAAGGTGGCGCGCGTAGGGCGGGGGTGGCGGTGTGGGGGTCGCGGCGTCCCCTCCGCGATATGAACCAGATTAATGGGATTAAGTGCTACTCGTTACAAATGCTCCATTTTATATCTTACCCATTAGACCGTCCAGGTGGGTACCACCACATGTAGTGCCTATTTCTGCCACCAAATAGTACTCTGCAAACTTTACTGTAGGTCGGTTTGAAAGGCGCTGTAGTTAGTGTTATTACTGCGATAACGAGACTGATCTCATGTCTCGGGCGACGAGCGTGATTTGGTGCAGTATAAAATATCCTTACAAGCGCCACGTTGTTATGGGCAGGCGTATCACTCACTATCAGGTGAAAGTCCGGCTCGTTTTGATAATCGGCTTAATTGAATAAAAAACAAACTATAGAATTCGAATTACGTTTATTTTGCTACCCCACTAATTTCACAACGGCACGTTGCCATGTTCAGGTGAACAGTGGGTGCCGTGTGCACTACAACGACATCAGTCACCATAACTTAATAACAGCGGCTTCAATTGGAGCGCGGCGGTGCCGGAAACCAGACACCGAAATCTAAAATCCGGAACCGTTCAGTATCAATAACATTAAATCACAAAGAATTAGATATCGTGCTACGGCCTCCGCCTCCGAGGGTTCTCGTCCGATTACAACGCTTCCAGGTGTATGCGCTGAACCACACCGTCACATGAAACCGAGTGGTACGAGCAATAGCAACGGTCGGCGGGAAGCAAAGCTTTAGCGTTATGTGCTATTTATCCGGCGAGTGCTTCCGGTTTGACAGCATCCTCCAGTTTATACGTGAAGCAACAAACCCTAGTAGGTGCCGCGGGGGCCAGTGCCGTGGGCGCAAGACTACGGGGGCCGGCGCTACACCTACTACCATTCTCTATAATCTAAACACAAAAAGCAGCCGCGCGATGCAACGAACAGCTTGCGTTCGGCGTGTGCGCGCGCGCGTGCTACTGCGCCTGCGCGTGCAGTATTGGGGGTTAGGTGCACGTGCAATCAGATCTGCGTGTGAGCGGGTGGGATAACCGCTGCACAATTTAACGATGTGAAGGAGGCTACCAAAACAAAATCTGTTTAAATAAATATTCTTAATAGTCCGCTACTCCAAGCGTCCGATCGGTGGTGGTGGCGGTGGCGGTGGCGGGCCGGCCACGCTTGGTGCGCGCCACGTGGCATCGCACACAAAAATACAACGACGAAGCATTTTAATTAATGAAGTTTTTTTTTATTCAAATAAACGTCGAGACTAGAGGCATGTTCACCTTACAATAAGTGGGGTACACCTGCCCATAATAACATGGAGCTGGTTAAGATGATGTTCACTCCATCATAGTGTGCTCGTCACCAATATCTTATTGAAACCATCAATATCTTATTGATTGAGTCTCGTTACACTAGTAATTACACTAGCTACAGCGACCCTGAACCCGGAACACAGTAATGTTTCACACTACTGTTTGTCGGCAGAAACATGCGCTGCCGTGGTACCTACCTAGGCAATCTCTGGTAACAAACCTCTTCGTGTTATCGGGAAGGAGGTCTTTTAAAAAGATCCTCTGCATCTGAGGGAAAGACAAAGTTTTTGGGATTTTTATCAACTAAAACACCCTCCGTGGTCATCTTCAGTGTGTTGCGAGAAGCCCCGCGATCGCTTACAGAACGCGCGGGTGCTACTCGACACTACGCTTAAAGCACGTCCCAGGTAGGGCTGTAACCGCCATCGGCACCTTCGCTTTGGTACGACAAGCACCCGCTCAGCGCGTACCTGTCGTTCATCCCCGGCTCGCTCTGTGGGCGATGTGGGCGCTCTCTTTCAAAGCTCACCAACCGGAAAACAATTTTAACCGCCTACCACCACAGGCAGTCCAATTCCTAGTATCCCGGGACTACAGAGCAACCGGAACGACACAAAGGTATCACCAGTAAGGCACGCCGCCGCTGCACCGCCTGAACTGATCTTTACCAACAGCTCTGCAAGTGTCCCGTCCGTCCCCCCACTTCAGTGTTTAGCTAAAAACCTCCGCTGCACAGGATATAGTTGTTCTTGTGCTAGTAGTTTGTTGGATGTCGCACATAACGACGGGTTCGATTACTGCGACGTACGTAGTCCTTATTACTCCAGGGTGCAACCCCAGCGAGCCTTGGCGGTTCTTGTTAACTGGCCATGCAGGTTTTGCGCCCCCGGGCACACATTTCTGATATGTGCTTTGAGCTCTAAATGGCCGTCCAGCGTCTAGCCGGGTATTTTTCACTTGCCGCAGCGATAAGTAACATTTTTATATTTTGGTGATGAGCATTTCCTTTATCTTACGCGCTGGGAATCTTTGCAAGTTGACCAGCGGCCGCGCTCGGCGCGCTCTTATCGGTGCGCAGTAATCAGCTCCTTTCGTGGAAGTGGCAGGCGCGAGGGCCAGGCCCGCGTGTCGGAGGTTATCGGGCGCGGCGATGTTTTCGTTGGCTGCAGATCGAGGATCTGATCATTATCGCTCATCGGCGACCGAAGACCCGCGACCGGGTCTGCTGGGAGGTCGATGCACAAACAACCAGCGGCTGCGTGCGCGCGCGGCGTACACCGGCCGAGCTCTACTACTCGACTGTAGGGATAGTGCTGACCGCTGGCCACTCCTGCGTCGTATCTCCTTACATTTAGTCGACTATTTGCGATCGCTAAAGCTACTATTCACGGCCTTTACAATATTTTGTGATAATATACCGTCGACAGCTGTGTATTGACCGGGCATCGAACGTTTTACACAAGAGGTGCATCGAAACTTAATGCACTACGCTATGAGTGCGCTTGTGTACGTGTGTACCGGAAGCGGTGGCCGCACCGCCGTCGCGCTGTCTCCGCGCCGTCCCCGCGCTGTCCCCGTACTGTCCCCAGAGCAAACAATGAGCTAATCATAAATGTGTAAATTGGTGGTTCACCCGCGCGTCACCGAGGAACTTTCTGTGAAAAGCCTTCGTTAGCGGCGCCCCCGACCCCCGACCCCTACCCACCGTCGGATGGCGGCGGGGGTGGCGGGTGCGGTGGATGTGGCGGGGCGGTCAGCACCCGGCCGTGCACTTTCAAATTAGATTCAAAGCACAAAATTTATAATTGAAATTTTTAAATGTTAAATCGGCGGGAGACGGGCTGAGGCTCGGGGCGGGGGGCAAACATCGCATAATGTTTTCAAGCAATGGTGTTTGCAGGCACCGCGCCCCCTGCCCCCACGCGCCTCCTCCACACGCTGGTGGGTCAGTTTCCTTCCGCAGTATAAACCAAATGCAAAGTATGTTTTATTGAACGGTTTGTTGATTCAGGGAAGTTTTCTGCAACAACATTACTTTGCACTTGTGAAACGTGTCCGGGGGCGAGTGCGCGGGCGGCGGGCGGCGGGCGGCGGGCGGCGGGCGGCGACCTATAGATCAAGGAAAAACATTATGCAACAGCAATCGCAGTGACGGGATTCACCGGCGGCCGCAGATAACGCGCAGCAATAAAACGCAGGAGCGGCGCGCGCCGAGACACACTCCGCGCTGTGCTCACTGCGCAGCATCGTGCTGTACCGTGCTGCACCGCCCGCTTACACCATGAGGCTCGACAAGTGCGTCACGTCGGATAATGTGAACCGGAAGTTGCTGGACGTGAGGTATGCAGTGCGCGGGTCCGTACTACAGCGCGCCCTGCAGATAGAGATGGAGCTGGCGAAAGTGAGTACGGGGACTATTTTCACGTGCGAAGGTGAATTTGTGCACCCTATGCTTGCAGTGAGCGTGCAGTCGCAGCAGTCGCAGTAGTCGTGGCGGCGGGCGCGGGTGCAGCGGCTGCAGCGGCGCGCGGGTTCGTCGCCCGCCGCCGCCTGTCCGCCAGTGCGCAATAGTCGATGTGTTGCTTTTGTTTAACTATTTCACTTGTTGTTGTTGTTGTGCTACTGTCGTTGTTACTGTTCTTATTGCTTTTGGAGTGTCGTTAGTGGTTCGCAGCGCGCGCACGTCGCTGCCTGCAGCTGTATAATTATTTTGTGCAGATATTCATTCCAAATGTTCTTCATAAAATTATTTTAAATGGTAATTATTCGATTTTTTTAAACAATTCGTTACTTGGCGCGTTGTTGACACGGCGGGCGGTGAGCGGTCGCCGGGAGCTCACTCCTCGATGTTGTATCAGTGCGCTGCCCGGTGGTGAAACGGCCAACCCCTTATCTGTTCTCATAGTAATTGGATAATGACGATAACCGCAACAAGCATTGCCAACTGCGCTTATCGGTAGTGGCCCTGCAATCGGAGCTTGAACTGACTCCTCTCCGTTATACTCCGCTCCCCGCCGCTCCCAGCCACTTCCCACCGCTCCCCACTGCTACTTATCGCTCCCCACTGCTCCTCGCCGCTACCCGCCGCTCCCCACTGCTACTTATCGCTTCCCACCGCTCCCCGCCGCACCCCGCCGCTCAACACCAGTCCCCAACGCTCCCCTCCGCTCCTCGCCGCTCCTCGCCGCTCCCCACGGCTATACGCCACTCCCCACTGCTTCTTATCGCTCCCCGCCGCTCAACGCCAGTCCCCAGCGCTCCCCGCCGCTCAGCGCCAGTCCCCAGCGCTCCCCGCCGCTCAGCGCCAGTCCCCAGCGCTCCCCGCCGCTCAGCGCCAGTCCCCAGCGCTCCCCGCTGCTCTCCGCCGCTCCTCGCCGCTCCCCACCGCTCCGCGCTGTGCCTATGAACGGCTGCGGCGCTTCATTCATTCGACTTCCAAGTCCAACAAAATATTCACAACCAGCTTCACGGTCAATCTACCGTTTACATAATTCCCAGAACAAATTTATAATTTTATTATTGTTTATTGTATTGCGTTCAATTCACACTCAGCAATTCATAACTTACTAAATAGGTAACTTTTAACATTTGTGGGCTGGCTAGCGACGCCTGCGCAGCAGGAACAGTAAACGTTTCGTTTGCTTCTCCGCACGACGGATCGCAGCGATTGGGATTGGCGTCGCCACCTTCATTTATTTGTAATCATTCTGTCGCGTATGTCACCGTGATTGGCGTGTACATTGAGATTATGATGATCACACAGAATATTGCAATACATATATTGAGATTGCATTATCTGCGAACTGCTCTTTTGTCGAGTAAAACAATGGATAGTATATTCGCAGCCATAGCCCACAGTAGATTATTATACTTTGGAAATAAACGACTCTGGCTGTCTCATCATCTGTAAGTTGTTTAACTTTTCTATTTGCATAAGCCGCTGGGCTCAGCTTCCCCGCAAGGCTTGACAAATGGGAGTTCCACTCTAGTGTTGATTCTAGTGATATACCTAAACCAGTTGGATCTTCACCGTTGATTATTTTATTATTAAGTACTAATTGAAACTTATGTGTCTTAGCGTTAGGTAACGCAAAGTTTACTTATTTCGTTCTTTTAACGTTAAGAACTAGATTATTAGCCGTGAGCCATTCGTTGTTCTTCCTGTGACAATGCACTGTTTGCATCCTTATAATTATTCTTGTTTTTATTAGGATTAAATATTAAATAGGAATCATCTGCAAAGAGTACTACTACTACATAGTACGTTACAAATGGAATTATAATAGACCCTTGTGGAACGCGCATTCGTACAAAACATCCAGAGGACTTAGCTCCCTAAACTGCAACACTCTGAACACTTTCATGGAGATGCGAAGCAACAAGCCCAAGAGAGTTCAGTTCAGTAGCATTTGCCACAATAGAACCTTAGTTTATTTAAAAGTGTTTCGTGATGTACACGATCAAAAAAGCCGAACAAATAGCAAAAGATACAAATAGCATTTTGCGATTTTTTCCATACATCAAGTATATGTTTGAGGAGTACAACTCCAGCATTGGTAGTAGACGTTTTTTTTGGTTTTACGTAGGGGAAATGCCTTCGCATCTCCGCTCCCCACAGGGGTAAAGACAGGTTATGTCGGATTTGTACCGACGACAACCCCCACGATGTTCCATCGTCGTCGCTTTACGGCGGATCGACAGATATGCTTTCGCACATTTTCGCAGCCTCGCTAGCGCCGGCTGCACAGCGCAACTCCATCGCGTGTCCTCTCTTTCCACCTCTGTAAGGCCGTGCCGGAACATACAGCGCGCTCTCCTCTCGGCTTCTTATCATCACCTGGGCAACGGATGCCCCGAATCCGTGATCCAGAGATCATGGGAATCATGACAGAAAAACTCTCCCGACTCTCTTCAACCGTTATTCGTCTGAGGAGTATAGGGAGAGCTGCGAAGCGAAATACCTATACCCCTCTCCTTCCCCTACTGCACCACGCCGACGAAGGACAAAGTAAGCCTGCCTCCGCAGCCCCCCGCCATATATCCGCGATGAACTTATAAAGCTCACCTGGAGTGGTCACATCGGGCCGGCCGATTAGGTTCCCCTTAGCTTCAGCGTGGGTAACTAAGCCACGGCTAATGAGTCCCACCACCACGACTAGACGGGAACCTGTTGAGGGGGACGAGTCGATAGTTGGCCTATACCTAGTAAAGCCATATTACTCGGTATGGTAAAAATTTTAATAATAAATACACTAAGAGTTATTTAAACAATGTTTTCACAAAAATTTTACTTAGAGATCGCAGTATAGATAGATATGTAGAGGTGTAGAGGTGTAGAGGTGTAGAGGTGTAGAGGTGTAGAGGTTTAGAGGTGTAGAGGTGTAGAGGTGTATAAGTTGCACGATCGTTGTATCACCATTTTTGAACAACGGTGTAATTTTGCCCTGTTTCTTTAAATCTGGAAAAGATCCTGCTTCAATACATTTGCTAAAAATAAAAGCTGGATGAGGAGCAACGCCATAAGTCAATAAACTTCTCACATCAATTGAACTGAGAAATCTCAAATATCGTGTGATGCGGCGGTTTGTTTTTATAGGAAGGGTGGGCAAACGAGCGAACACTTCACTTGGTGGAAAGTGATCACTCACGCCCATGGACAGTCGCAACACCAGAGGGATCGCGGCTGCGTTGCCGGCCTTAATACTCGTGGTACTGGGTGGTCACAACATAATATGTGAGACTGATTGTCGGTCCGCAGGGCGCGCGCAGGCCGTTCGAGCGCGTGGTGCGCGCCAACATCGGCGACTGCCACGCGCTGGGGCAGAAACCCATCACGTTCATCAGGCAGGTGAGTCCTGGCATAGCAATCGCGTGCCTTTATCATCCCGACAATTCCACAAATGATTTCCACATCCCGACACATTACGAAGCGGCGCGGTAAGTTGCGTGTAATTGTCTCAGTGCGGGAATATTGCGCTGCGACCGCCACCGGAAGTGCACCACCGCAGCACACGAACATTAACACACAAAGTTGTTGTGTGCTTTTTTTGTCTCATTGCCTGAGGCCGCGCGTAGGTGTACATTGTAATGACCGAAAGTGTCGCGGCAGGTGCTGGCGTTGGTCGCGTATCCGCCGCTGCTGTCGTCGCACGACTTCCCGCCGGATGCAAAGCGACGAGCTCAGGAGATTCTGGACGACTGCATGTGAGTCAATCGATCACGAGAATATTTATATCTTTACCTCTAGATGATAGGGGCGGCGAAAGAGTACACGCAGCGCCGCGATCAGTCAGAGCAACCGATGGAGGAACGAGAAGTTTCTTTGAAGGATATTCATCTTTTCCGCTGTGATGTGACCAGCGAAGTGGGGCCGCGGCTGTCAGCTCTACATATGTAAAACGGTACACCCTAGTAGTAGCGTTACTGGTTACTACCGCGGCGCCACTCCAATACGGCAAGCACCCAGCGGTGGAACGTGTTCACAATGTGATTGCGAAGATCTGCCTTCGTGACGCAGCGGAAAGCCGTTCGCTTGTAAGACTTAGGTCACTCCTGCTATTCCAGAGAAATTTGGTTGTGAGATTTAGAAAACCATTCCAGTCCCTGTTTCATGTAGCCTAGTACAGTTTTTTTTTGTTTTATCTGAGGGAAATGCTTGCGCATACCCGTCCTCGCGGGGGCAAGGACAGGTTATGTCAGACTTGCACCGACCAAAACCCCCCGATGTTCCACCTCGTCGCCTGATGGCAGGGATACGGGAACGCTTTCGCACCATCCGCGACTTCGCCAGCGGTGGCCGCTTACGCAGCCCCACTTCAAGAGGGAGGGTTGAATCCTCTCTTTCCACCTCCACAGAGGCACGCCAGAACATACAGCGCGCTCCCTCTTCGGCCTCCTGCATTCGCGCGGCCATGGGAGCTAAAACAGAAAACTCCCCCCACTCTCTGCGGCGGATTCGATGTTGGGCCGGCCGCCACCCGTTATATGGCCGCGGTGGATAGAGAGAAAGGCGCATCGTAATACCGACACTCCTCTTCCTCCGCGGTCCGACCGCCGCGGCATCAGAGCTGCGGCACCGCTTAGTCGCAAAGGGTACTTCCTCCGCGACTCCACAGGGGCTGCAAGGGCCAGTATGAAACCGCTTCTGCAGCCCCTGGCACACACCCGGTGAGCTCTCGGTGGGCTCTCGGTGGGCCTCCGGAGCTCTAACCTGGAGCGGCCGCCTCGGGCCGGCCCTACACTTCAGGACGGCCGAGTAGGTTCCTCTTCACTTCACTGTGTATCACGCCACGACTATTGAGCCACTCCGCCACGACAAGGCAGGAACCTGTTTGGGGGGAGTCCAGTTCAGTATACCTCTTTTTTATATGCGTTGTTTGCTCCCGAACAAACAAAACACAGTAGATCATGTTGTGAACTAATCTGATGGTAGGTCATTGATCATTGGTGCCTAAGACCGTCTAGCCAGGTACTACCTGAGTGCCTATTGCAGTCGACAAACAGTACTGTGCAGACATTATTGTGATTCGGTTCGAAGAACGCTGTAGCTAGTGAAATTACGAGCGCAATGTGGTGTAGTGTATATCATCCTACCTACGGCTGCATTGATACAGTCTCGTCACTTCGAAGTTTTATATAGATATAGATAAAAAATTATGTAGTATCGATGAGCGTGTCGTGTAAGTATTGTGAGGCAAATGTGTAAGCGGCGGCGTGCCGGCGTGGCGGTGTGCGCATGCGCAGCGAGCGGTCAGTGGGCGCGTACTCGCCGTCGGCGGGGCTGCCGCTGGTGCGGCGCGCGGCGGCCGAGTACCTGGCGGCGCGCGACGCGGTGCCCGCGTGCCCCGACGACGTGTACCTCGGCGCGGGCGCATCCGACCTCATAAAGTCCGTGCTCACGATGCTCGTGGAAGACGTTCGCGGGAAACCACCCGGTGAATTTTCATTTACATATATTTGTACACTAGCTGTTCGTCTCCTGTTCGGGTGGCCGGAATATAGAATAACACTTATCTCACATATTCCTTGCGAGCAACCGCAACGGCAAATGACTTTCTGTAGCAACCGTTACTATAGCAACCACATGAATAACACGAAATGAAACTATTTATAAAAAATTATTAGGAATAAAATGATGAAGGATCTATGGAATTCAAAAAATATGTATCCTGTAACAATCCTCGAATCATTCCGCGTCGAATGTATGGATCATAACAAAACGACAACGGTATGTTGCAGCGGACTTGTTACGGGGATGATTTTATGAATATAACGCGATACGTAACATTTGAACTGTATCCGGGGGATGCGGATGTATTTTTAGTTTGACAGACAAACATACACAAGTTTGTTTACACTAAACAGCATATTTAATGGTGTAAAAGGATCCGACCATGAAATATACAGGATAGTTATAAAGGAGTGCTGTGTGAAAACAACAAGATATACGTGAATAAAAACAATATACTCGTATACTTAGTGGCACTATGCGCACTAACAATTAGTAACACTATGCGCACTAACAATTAGTAACACTATGCGCACTAACAATTAGTAACACTATGCGCACTAACATTTAGTAACACTATGCACACTAACAATTAGGGACACTATGCACACCAACAATTAGGGACACTATTCGCACTAACAATTAGTAACACTATGCACACTAACAATTAGGGACACTATGCACACCAACAATTAGGGACACTATGCGCACTAAGAATTAGGGACACTATGCGCACTAAGAATTAGGGACGCTATGCGCACTAACAATTAGGGACACTATGCGCACTAAGAATTAGGGACACTATGCGCACTAACAATTAGGGACACTATGCGCACTAAGAATTAGGGACACTATGCGCACTAACAATTAGGGACACTATGCGCACTAAGAATTAGGGACACTATGCGCACTAACAATTAGGGACACTATGCACACCAACAATTAGGGACACTATGCGCACTAAATATTAGGGACACTATGCGCACTAAGAATTAGGGACACTATGCGCACTAAGAATTAGGGACGCTATGCGCACTAACAATTAGTAGTAACACAAACGTCGACAACAGTTTTCTTCAAAACAGTAGCAACGCAATTTGAAACAAACTTCCGGCGATGGTCATCCATTTTGTGTTTAGAGTCTTAAATAATCTTGTCCCAAGACTGACAGGACATGACAACGTGCAATACCTCGCACTTGGTCAGTGATAAATGGCCCTAACTGTCTCCTCGTGAGAGAAAGTCTTGAGTCCCAGCAGTGGGGACATTAAGAGTGCAGTTTATTTTATTTGTGTACTGCGGTTCAACAGTCAACCGATACTAAGAATGATTCGCTTTTTCAGCGGTTATGATACCAGTTCCCCAGTATCCACTGTTCTCGGGTACTTTGGCGGAGCTAGGGTTGCGGCAGGTGGACTACTTCTTGGATGAGGAGCGCGACTGGGCGCTAAATATCGAGGAGCTAGAGCGCAGCTGGCGCCTCGCAAGCGCCGACAGCCACGTGCGTGCGCTTGTCATCATTAACCCCGGCAACCCCACGGGTCAGGTGAGGGAACATAACGCGCAGCTCACCCGGCCAGCATGCCGCGCTGAGTGCTAACTGATACAATCGGCGAAGTTTTCGGAAATGCATTTCCGGTAAAGGCGCACTACGCTCAGAGGCCGTGGCGCGGCGGCGGCTGGCTCATAATCGATGTTCCACTGCAAGAGAACTTAACGCCTCTTAATGCAGGTGCTCACCCGGGAGAACATGAGGGAGATCATCAAGTTCGCCTACGAGCACGAGTTGTTCCTGTTGGCCGACGAGGTGTACCAGGAGAATATAATCTGCAAACCGTTTCATTCTTTCAAAAAAGTAAGTTTCGCTTATCACAGCCTTCCGCTCTTTATGCTGATTGTTGTGTCACATGTTTAACGAGGGGTCAACGACCACCATCGGGCGCATGACCCTGTTATTTTTTTAAGGACCCATCTTTCAGAGATGCCTTTCAAAGTCAGTTTCAAGTCTATCTCAATCAGAGTTGCTAGATTCTCTTTTGTGGTAAATTCGGTGCGCAGAAGTGAAAAAAATATTCCATTTTACAGGTAATGCACGAAATGGGCCCCCCGTACTCCGAGATGGAGCTCGCGAGCTTTGTGACTGCTTCCAAGGGCTGGGCGGCGGAGTGCGGGCTGCGTGCCGGGTTCGTGGAGCTGGTGCGGCTGCAGCGTGAGGTGGTGGCCGCATTCCGCACCGCACGTGCCGTCATGCAGTGTCCCACCGTGCTGGGCCAGTGCGCGTTGCACTGCATCGTGAGTACCAGTGTCCCGCTTGAAGCTGAACGTACCCACTGCGAGGAAACGTGCATTTGGGCTTCAAGAATATAATAACCCTCGTGATTGTCTCGATGAGTTTAGTATGTACTAAGTGGTGTATGCGACAGGTGCAGCCGCCGGCGCCCGGCGAGCCCTCGCACGAGCTGTTCGCGGCGGAGCGGCGCGACATCCGGCACGTGCTGGCGGAGCGCGCGGCCGCTGCACACCGGACCTTCAACTCCATACCGGGCTACTCCTGCAATACGATCGATGTAATTTTCTGTTTCTTACTGCAGATGGCAAGAGGCGTGGCGCTCGCATTGTCGCAAACATAAATCTGTTCTGTGGCAGGGCTCCATGTTCGCGTTCCCAAGAGTTGAGATACCGGAGAGTGCGCAGCGCGCGGCGCGCGAGCGGGGCCTGCCTGCAGACGAGTTCTACTGCCTGCGGCTGCTGGAGGAGACGGGTGGGTACAGGAATAGCCCGAATTGTAGTGCAAGTTTTCTTATAATGATATTGTAACTCTGTCGCCCTTTTTAAATTAAGTTAATTAAAAAAATCCTTAAAAAGTAATTAGATCTTATCTAATCATATTTCACGTCACCTGAATGATGAACACTAATCATCTTTAGTATTGTCAACGTTTATGTTTTGGTGCTGTCCCATGTCTATAAGGTGTTTTCAAGGGTTATTGCGAACCGTTTCTCCTGAAAGTTTGATGAATACCAGCCGCCGGAACATGCCGGGTTTCGTAAAAGTTACTGCACCGTAGACCACATCCATACTCTGCGACAGATTATACAAAATTCTAAGGTGTCTAATTTGCCTCTTTGTGTAGCCTTTGTGGATTATGATAAGGCTTTCGACTCCATTGAGATCCTGTCAGTTCTGGAGTCTTATCACACCTTTGGTGTGCCGATGACGTGGTCTTAATGGTAGAACCGCTGGAAGACCTTAGTCGGATGCTAAATGATCTTAATGTCGCTTCCGGATGCGTGGTACAGCAGGTGAATTTGGACAAGTGTCCAATGACTTAATTAACCCCAGTAACCCTAGAATGCTATGATTAAAGAAGTAAAAGAAAACAACTTCCTTGGACAGGTTATAGAACTTGGCCGAGGTAACTATGGGATGTTAGGGAAGTATGATGGTTATTAGGCTGCTGTAGTTGTTTCTAGTGTCCCATCCAAATGAAAGCATTCTTAGTTCGTAGTCTTTTAATAATCACTCGTGCGATACGGATTGTAGCGTTCTGTCTCACCGACCTCGACTCCCTGACCAGCGCTGCTCTTTCTTTCTTTTCTCGGCCTGTTGTCAGAGCTAATTCTAAATTCAACTTTAGTCGTGGGGTGCGTTCGGAAATCGAGCGACGTCACATAACTTCAATAAAGAGATCGATAGCCGCATTCGGCTCCACTGAGCAGCGTTTGGGAAACTTCGCCACATCCTCACCTCGCAAATACCTCACTGTTTCAAGACGATAGTGGCGGCAGTGGCATGGAGAGATCAGCGAGTGATGGAGATAGCTATGCTTGGCATTTCTCGAAGGGACAAAATCCGAAACGAAGAAATGCGACGAAAAACTGGAGTTGTCGGCATAGCTCTTAAAATCTGCAAGTGAAAGTGGCAGTGGGCCGGCTACGTCTGTCGTGTCAGTAGTGCTGGCCGATGGTGGAGAAAAGTCTTGGAATGGAGGCCGCGTACAGGACTACAACTTCTTAAATACTCGTTGAGATAGTCTGGTGCCCTTTATGTGTTATATTTTCTTATTTATAATCCCTTCTTGCTGGTAAAGGGTGAACACATATTTTTACGAGTTAACAATATTTATTATTTTTTAACACCTCGACACAAGTACGCAGCACATGTCCGGCCGGCCGCCTCTCGTCCGTATGTTGAATATGTAGGAGCTCGAGTATGCGTGTTCGGCGCGCGTTCGTTCATACGGCCGGTCGATACACGAACATCTCCCTGTTGTGAGTGCAGGGCGTTCCGCGAACACTCGCCATCGGATTTTACTTTATCACGTATTATTGTGAAGTATTTTTTTAACCTTGTAACTTCTTTATACAATTGTCATATTTTAGTTATAGAATAAAGACTGTTTTAAGTATTTTTAATTATTGATGTATATTTTATATTATTATATATATATATTTAAAAATTTCGTAGAGACATGTTTATTGCGCTCTTTTAATTTTACAAATATTATCTATTTAATATCATAAATTAAAATATTTTTTATTTAAACGATTTTATTTCTTATGGAATCAATAATTTATTGTTATAAATTAAAGTGTTTTCTCACAATATCATTAAGTCAAAGAAAGTCACATTCCATATAATCGAAAAAAAATAGAATAGCTAGTGGAGTGGTTTTACAGACTACAGGATATTAAGTGATTGTGACGCAGGGCCGGGCCGCAGCCGGAAACGCTTCCGATGCAGAATAGTTTTAATCTAAAGTCACTTTTTGTTCACTGACGAAATTTTGGCAACAGCTTTTGGAGTTATTCTAGTAAATTGGTTTATTTGGATTTAGTTAATATTCCCATTGACGGAACCCGGGGTCTTCCCTGGCGAGGAGAGAGTAGGCCATTTATTCAACACGCTAGCCAAGTGCGGGTTGGTGGACGTCACGCCTTTACGAAAGCTGTTGTTCTTTTAAATATGTACATTAGGTGGCGATATTCTCCTTCATCGTGAGCCCGAGTTTAGCGGGGTTGGAACCCGCAGCTCTTCGGGCGGTAGTGCGTACGGTCGCCATCAATCTGAGCTATCCGGCGTTCACCACTTTAAGAACAAAAGTCTCTAAAGGAAAGTTTGCGGAGTGGGATTGAGTGAGATTGTGATCAATATTATATTTACAGGCGTGTGCGTGATTCCCGGTTCGGGGTTCGGGCAGCTCCCGGGCACTTTCCACTTCCGCACCACTATCCTGCACAGCCGGGAACAGTTTCAGCACATGATGGACTCCGTGTGCCGCTTCCACCTGCGCTTCCTACAACAGTACTCGTGACTTGCGGCACTTTATTGCTGAACGGCTCCTTCGTTTAGTACGAGACAAAGAAGCGTAATCCCGCGCTCGCGCCGATACGTTTGCAACGACATCGGCTACATGTTAATTATATATATATATATATATATATATATATATATATATATTATATTGTATAGTTAATATTTTATCTTTAGACTGTATGTACGTAGCGTTGATTAAGAATCGCAGTAAATATTTTGATAAGATTTATGCGTTTACATTTTATCAGCGATGCGCCGTGGGGGCGCTGGGGGCCGTGGGGGCCGAGGGCCGAAGGTTAAGGGTGGAGGTGGAGGGGTGTCACGCTCTAGCGTCACTTGCCGTTAACGATTACGAATCTGTATAAGGCCAGACATAGTGAAATTACTGAGGTAAAAAAACTTATTATTTTATGTTTCAAGGCGAGGAGCGCAATGTGGTACCACGAATACTATATTAAATAGGACCACGTTGATATAAGCAGGCGTATCACTTACCATCAGGTGAACGTCCCGCTTGTCAATAAAAAAGAAAATTTGAAAAAGTGTATGGTCCGCGACGCAAGTGTGAACATGCATTCACTACGCGGGGGAGGAGAGAGGACAAGGAAGGGGCGAGGCTCAGATAGGGTTTATTTTTAGTTTCAACAGCAATGAGACCATGTTGCCGTGTAAAAACATTGTTTCTCACGGCCATCCCATTTCCGCTCCTCCTCGCACTGTCCTATATCACCGCCCTACGTAAATTACAAATATCACTTCTAGTGGCCGCGCCGTGACATCCGGTACGAATGCTTCCTGCGTAGACAGACACGCGGCGGCGATTCAAGTATATCGATATAAATCGGATTAGGAGCCGCATCGTAAAGATCGTATCACTGGAGGACGGCATTAGACGTGGCGCCGGCGCCGGCGCGAAGGTCCGGCCGACGGTGGGTACATAAGCGAGCGGGCGGCGCCTGGCCCGCACTCGCTCGCCGCCATGAAGCAGGACAGGTGCGTGACGGCCGACACCGTCAACAGGAACCTCCTCGCGGTGAGGTACGCGGTGCGCGGGCCCATAGTGGACCGCGCCGCCCAGCTCCAGCGGGAACTAGACAAAGTAAGCGCGAACCCGCCGCAGGTTGTACTCGTACGTCAGTGCTTCCGCCTCCGGTTGTTTGTGCTTTGTTGTTGTTATGTTGCGCAACGATCGTTGCAAGTTTACCAGGGAACCGTTGTCGTGGTATACGAGGCGTCGCATGGCTGGAACCGTTCGTTTCAGTGACGCTGCAATGTGAACGTCAAGAGATGAAGGCAAGCGCACGGCCGCGGTGCCACGCGTCCCGTCCGTCCGGTCCGTCCGCACCGAGCGCGACGTGTCCTCTTCCAGTTACTTCTACACCTTTTATTTTAATTTTTTTTTTCCTTTCTATGATACTCAACAAAGACGTGATGATATGTTAACTCTAGCTTGGAGAGACGTTTTTTATGAGTACACTTACGAACACGTGACAGGCTGGGAGCGCTGCCAGGTCCACACCAGCTCCGGGATAACACGCCGGTCCCGCGCCGCAAGCATGCACAGTCCAAATATGTAAACGATTTCTTACGGACGAGATCTCTGATACAGTACCGTCTGAAGGAATGACCAAGTCGAACAGTAATTTGAACCGAGCACCTGGTAGTGGCTCGCGCCCTCCCCGGGGCCTCCGGCGCGCTGTTATCAGTGCGACGGATGTTATCAACATAGTTTTTTGATACAACTCCGATTTCGGCCATTCACTGTACGATAGTAGCCCCGTGATCTTCATATGTATGCGTAATACAGGTAGATACTCTCTACCGCTGCGTAACATGTTCACCTTCGTAAATGAACGCGCCGTGACCTCGTGACGGCCGCAGCTGAATAGCCTCTCACGTGGGGCGTGTCGACAGGGGGCGCGGCTGCCGTTCGGACGCGTGCTGCGCGGCAACCTGGCCGACTGCCACGCGCTGGGCCAAAAGCCCATCACCATCATCAGGCAGGTGAGTGCGCCGACATTTTTCCCCAACTCGACTTCGTTTCCTTATGTATTTATCGGATTGTAAGTAATCGTTAGCGGGAGCCCACGGATGGCTGTACGTATGTGTGAACAGTTCGATCTCCTTGTACATGATCGGATGTGGTGATCACATGGTGATACGTGTTCAGCCATAAATTGTACGCTGACAAGTATTCAAATAGAACGATTGTTGTTATGTGCATTCTATATGATAACTTCCGGCGCGCGGTAGGTGTTGGCGCTGGCCGCGTATCCACCTCTGCTGGCTTCGCCGGACTTCCCGCCGGACGCGAGGCGCCGGGCGCGCGCCATCCTGGACGAGTGTCTGTAAGTATCGGCGTGTCGGCGTGCGGCGCGCGTCACGTTCAGCTCACGGTGCCCTGCTCGCCCTCAGGGCCGGCTCGGTGGGCGCGTACTCGCCGGCGGCGGGGCTGCCGCTGGTGCGGCGCGATGCGGCCGCGTACCTGGCGGCGCGTGATGGGGTGTTTGCCTCCTGGGAGGACATTCACATTGGTTCCGGTGCCTCCGACCTCATCAAATCAGTTCTTACAATGTTTATCGGAACCGTCGATGGAAAACCACCCGGTGACTATTCCGTTCCATACATTTCAACTGTTTACACGCAGGCGAACAGCGCTCCGCCACTTTCCAACCATTCAACCTAATCTAAAATAATTCAATACACACAAACACACAGCATTGCGTGTGCATGTGCGTGTGCGTTGTGCGTTGCGACCCCTGGGCCGAGCTCGGCTACGGCGACTGCATCCATTGCTTTGGCTTCCTTCTGCCCCGGCGCGCCTGACGTGACTAAATTTATTTAAGAACGTCCACGAGCCTAACGACACGTTATTACCCCGTTTATGTAATTACAGCTAATAGCCACTGGTAATCACGCTTGGTATGCATCGTGCCTGATGTCAAGGACATGACGCCGGCCGTCACCAAACACATTCGTCGCGTTTAACAGCAAGATCTTTCCGTAGCGAAAGGTTTATTCTTCATATTTCACATGACGCTTTAGCCCATCCTTGTAGCTGAGACGTTCTCCGCCATGCCAATGCTTGCCTTCCTAAAATTTACGCTACATGCTCCTCCGCCACTCATGATATACGTCCACACCATCGGAGTTGTTGGTGCAAAGCCAAGTATTCATTGCCTGAAACAGGAGCCCCTTGCAACACTAACGTATTGCGTACACGACCTGTTCATTGAATTCTTGATATTTTTGTTACAATTTTAAAATGGAAACCGTCCAATAGATGAGGGTGTTGCCAGCGTGATGTATGTTTTTTTTTTTTTTTTTTTTATGTAAGACACTAGGCAAACGAGCAAGACGGGTCACCTGATGGTAAGTGATTCACCGCCGCCCACGTCACTAGCGACGCCAGTGCGTTGCCTACCCTTCAGGTAAGAATATGCTCTTTTCTTGAATAACCCAATGTCGCAGTTGTCGGGGAAGAAAGCTGATAGCAACGAGTTCCAGATATTTACTGTGCGTGGCAGAAAACTGTTTTTAAAACGCATTGTAGTGGAACGCCAACCATCCAGATGGTGCGGATGGTAGTGCCGGCGAGACGGTCGGTTGCGAAAATCAGCGGCTTCTATTAAATTGAACAACTCCTCGGAACACTCCCCATTGTAGACTCTGTAAAGTATGCATAGGGAAGATAGATCCCTACGCAGTGCCAAAGGATCTAGCCGATCGGCAAGTTCAGGATCGTCGACAATCCGAGATGCCCTACGTTGGACTCGGTCAAATGGAGATAGCTGATAACCCGGAGCCCCGGCCCAAACGTGGCAACAATACTCCATGTGAGGCCGCACCTGTGCCTTATACAGTTTAAGGCGGTGAGCCGGCTTGAAGTACTGTTTGGCCCTGTTGAGTACTCCGAGTTTTTTGGAGGCCATTTTAGCCTTGCTCTCCAAATGACCGACCGTGGCTACGAGGCAAAGTAGAAAATTATAGAGAGAACAGACGCCAAGCAAATTGAGATCTTAGTGGTTAATTTCAAGTTATGCAGACGGAGGATATGTGATACCCCATCTCATTAAAAACCAGCCAATACAAATCAATAATAAAATGACACAAAACACATGTTAAATGTTAAACGTCTATTGAAATTACATTTCTTGAATACTTAAAAAAAAAGTGAAATTAATGTTTGCATGTTTACATAAGCCGGAGCATCCCTTGCATACTTTCAGCCGGCAGTCCGCTCGCTCCGAACTGGGTCTTGGTGACTGTTCAATTTGTGGTAGGTACTCGGGGGCAGTCACAATTATATCGGAGGGAGGGTAAAATAAGTACTGTATATGTAACGATAATTTTTACACTTGTACGATTAGCTGGTTACATACCAGCGCGTGCGGCGGAGGGCAGAATAGACAAATTTCATTTGCGCCCCGCACGGGTGGGTAATTTAAAAAGCCTGGGCGGTAGGGACGGTTGCGCGGGGGTGAGGCGCCGTCGCGGGCAGTGCACACTGAGGGGCAGCCCCCGCGCAGGATATGTTTAAGTGCACACACGTGCGCGCGAACACCTGCGGCCACGCTGGTCCTTACTCCGCTGACCCCAGTGGAACTGAAAATTGATACGACAGGCTCTCCGGTGGTACCGGTTGTATAAACTGAACTGCCTGAGCTCACCACTGTTGCACCTCGCTGGTGACAACTATACGCCTTCTATCATCGCCTTAATCCACCTACATTGCTTTGCTACTCACCAGACTCGCTGTTTCCGGTGCATATCTGCGGTTGGTTGCTTATTCTGCCGGTCTAGACATGTGTACTTAACCAGGTTTAGCCCATAAGCTGAGCTAGATTAGCGGGGTGTGGCCGCTGCATGCACTACAGCTACTTGGAGACACTGGTGAGAGATTATGGGATATCAAAATTCGGGGACGTCACAATGGGCCAGCTGTTGGATCTTCGACATACCACTTACTCCCTTGATACATACAGGTACCAACGTAACGACATAAAGTGTATAGAGGACAATGGAAGATGAAAGATGCCTCTGGGAGACACCGTTGACCAAATTGTAAATTGTTCTGTTCTGAGATCCACAATACTTGTGTTTCCTTGAGTACTCGTAACTCAGCTCCGTGTTCGCACAACTATTCTTCGTTCGCTTCATGAGAAACCAAAAAACGTGATGTCGCTCTTGCAGCGGTGATGGTACCGATTCCGCAGTATCCACTGTTTTCTGGCACGTTGTCGGAGTTGGGGCTGCGCCAGGTGGACTGCTTCCTGGACGAGCGGCGTGGCTGGGCATTGAGCCGGGAGGAGTTGGAGCGCAGCTGGCAGCAAGCGAGCGTGCACAGCTGCGTGCGCGCCCTAATCATCATAAACCCGGGAAATCCCACCGGGCAGGTGAGAGTATGTTTATATGGTTGATATGCCTACTTGTGTACCTATTGGTACTGGTCCACCGAGATGAAAGGAGAACGGTGAGCGCGATTAGTTGTGTTCGTTTAATAAACAACTTTTTTTGTTTTACATGGGGGCAGTGTCTACGCATACTCGTCCTCGCGGGGGCAAGGACGGCTTATGTCGGACTTGCACCGACTAACACCCTCCTGAAGGTCCGCCTAATCGCCTGATGGCAGGGTCACGGGAACGCTTTCGCTCGCAACCGCGACCCTGCCGGCGCTGGCCGCTTTCGCAGCCCCATCTCAGAAGAGAGGGAAGAACTCTTCCTTTCCAGGGCGCGCCGGAACATGCAGCGCGCCGCCTCCTCGGCCTCCTGCAGTCGCGCGGGCGACAGGTTCCCCCAAACTCGTCGCCCAGAGGCCGTAGAACCCACAAAGAAAACTTCTCCCAGCTCCCTGCGGCGGAGAGATGTAGATGTTGGGCCCATCGCTATCCGTTAACGGCCGCGGAGGATAGGGAGAATGGCGCATCGCAATACCGACACTCCTCTTCCCCCGTGGCCTCACCGCCGCCGCATCGCCGGTGCGACATCGTTTGCTCGCAGAGGGTACTCCCTCCGCGCCCCCACCTCGGCTGCAGAGGGCAGTATGAAGCCGACCGTAAAGGGCAGCATAAAGCTGCTCTTGCGGCCTCCGGTCGCTCCTGTGAGTTCCAGTTATCCAACCGGTGTTCGAACCTGGAGCGGCCGCTTTGGCCGGCCTTTCGCTGCGGGCCGGCCGGGTGGGCTCCACTTCGCTTCACCGCGTGTCGGTTCACGGTTACTAAGCCCCTCCGCCATGACAAGGCGGGAATCCGTTGCGGGGTGTATAAACACTTGGCTCGGCGTGTGCAGGTGCTCCCGCGGGAAGACATGCAGTCCATAATCAAATTCGCGTACGAGCGGAAGCTGTTTCTGCTAGCCGATGAAGTATACCAGGAGAACGTAATCAGCAAGCCCTTTCACTCCTTTAAAAAAGTAAATACACTATTGATTGTTTTTAGTCAACTTCTGCTGAATCGCTACCGGCCCTTGCTTGCACTGTGGACGGTTTATTGTTCCGCGATAAAGCGACGAGACTTTCATTCACCTGATTATGAGTGATGAGTCCGACCATAACGATGTGTTGCTAATGAAAGTAAATTATACTGCATCACATTGTGCTCCTTGGCGTTCGGGCTCGCAGGGTTCCACCAGGGTTTCGGCGTCAACGAGTCCGGAGTATGTGGTGGTTGGTTGCTGTGGGTCCTTTTTAAAGTTACCGTTTAGCATTTTTATTTATTAGTTCGTGAATTGAATCAGGTGATGCACGAAATGGGGCCCCCGTACTCAGAGATGGAGCTCGCAAGCTTTGTGACGGTGTCCAAGGGGTGGGCGGCCGAGTGCGGGCTTCGCGCCGGGTTCGTGGAGCTGGTGCGGCTGCAGCCCGAGGTGGCAGCCGCGTTCCGCATGGCGCGCTCCCTGCTTCAGTGCGCCTCGGTGCCGGGCCAGTGTGCGCTGCACTGCCTCGTGAGTCCATTGCGATACAAATTAGATACTCCGTAGAGAGGCTGTCGCCGCCGACGCCGCGCGTTAGCTGCGCACCAGGCTCGCTGCTGCGTATCCATCTCGTACTGCTCGGCAGGTGCAGCCGCCCGCGCCCGGTGAGCCTTCGCACGAGCTGTTCGTGGCGGAGCGGCACGACATCCGGCGCGTGATGGCGGAGCACGCGGCCGCCGCGCACCGGACCTTCAATTCCATACCGGGCTACTCGTGCAACCTTACTGATGCAAGTCATCCAGCGCCTCTTACAATTCTAAATTCCATAAAACAACGCATTGTTATGATTAATATTGTTCTACCGCACGGGAGAACTGTTAGCCGAGTACGTGCACCATTGCTGCGTCCAGTGCATAACCAGAGTGCGCCGCGTCTCTCCGTTCTCCAGCAGAGGATGCGCTGCGCGTTACGGTTGCACCGTTACTGCACGTGCACGTGAAGTGTGTGCCGTGCACCGTCCTGTTGGAACCACATGTTTTCCAATCCCAATTCATCAAGTTGCGGCAAAAAGAACTCTTTGATCATTGCTCTGTAGCGCTCACCATTCACAGTAACCGTTTGGCCCGCGACGTCTTCAAAGAAAAAAGGTCCGATGACTCCTCCAGCGAGAACAGCACACCATACAGTGACTTTGGGCTGGTGTAATGGCTCTTCGTGCGTTACACCAATGTGCGAATATTCAGTGCTCCAGAAGCGTAAATTTTGCTTATTTACGTACCCGCTAAGATGGAAATGGGCCTCATCACTCATGATTATTTTTGATGAAAAATCATCTTTCTCTTGGTAGTGATTAAGGATGGCTTGAGCGTATGTTAGACGCGATTCGCTGTAAAGACCGTCGATTGATACCCATTTGCGTGGCACGTCGTCTGGTCGATGTCGACGGAGCTTCCATGACATCCTCGGCTACAGCAGCAATATTCTCTGCAGAACGGCTACTCCGGGGTCTGCCACGCCTGGCGGCATCTCGTGTTGTGCCGGTCTCTTGGAGCGAGCGGCTAAACGTCGCAGTGTTTCACCAGTAGGCGTTGGACGGCCAGGAAATCTGCAACGAAATTCACGTTGTGCCAAAGTCACCGACCGATTATTGGTCAAATAAATAGTCACCAATATTCCGCGTTCTGGAGCAGTGTAGCGTAACATTGTTTATTGACGTGTATTTCGCATGTGTTTACTACACAAATGTCAAAACGGAACTGACATTAGGGGCCAATCGCTAAATTTATAGCATTTTCAGATAGGAGGATTACCTTTGCGCCGCCCTGTACATTACTGTATGCACAGCTAGACGTTGAGCCTCGCAGACGCTCTGCATACTGCGAAGGAGTTTCCGTTGGCAGCTGCCTCGCGATGTAGAAGTTGTGACGCTCGCTGAATCCAACTCTTTTTGGAGTAAAGTGCGCATTCAAAAGCGTCAATATTTCCTCGTACGGTACATCCTGCAGCTTCTTTGGAAGAGCTAAATCCGCAGCGAGCTTGAACAAACCTTCCCCGAGTGCGCTCAATAATATTGCTATACGTTGACCTCCGGTTGCATCGGTCACCGGCGCGATGACGTTAGCAATAAACCAATGCGTGCTCTTGCTTTTATACATCTTCCGCGTATGAATGTTGTGGTGAAAACTAAATAAAATACCTAAACCAGTCAAAAACATTTTATGTTAAGCTAAAAGTAAGTCGCCGTCGCCAATGTTGCGTACGCGGATAGGGGTAGGGGTAGGGGTAGGTGCAGCCGGTGACGCGCTGCCTTCATTGTGCGACGTGTCGGCGCGCGCAGCCACCGCTTGTTCTACAATCACCCACCATCACAATAATTATGTAAGTCCAAACGCCCCATACACACAACCGAGTGAAACTAATGTTTCATGTTGTGTAAAACGGAACATTTCATTTAAAAAGAGGAATAAAGGCATATCGAAGGCATATCCGGCTGCTGGCCGTAGCGGGCCCCGCCGCCCGTGAGGAGATGTAATTCGATACTTATCCGTTTATATTCGTTAGATGAGACGTGGAGACTGCATGTACTAAACACTTCTTTAATTGGTTTTCTTTTTATGTTACATTAGCAAAATGAAAACTTTACACTTTGTGCTTTCAATGACCGCACGCAGGGCCCCATGTTCGCCTTCCCACGCGTGGAGCTGCCGGAGAGTGCGCAGCGCGCGGCGCGCGAGCGAGGCCTGCCCGCGGACGAGTTCTACTGCCTGCGGCTGCTGGAGCAGACGGGTGCGCCGCTCGCTCTCCGGTCGAGGAACATTTCTATTTTTTACACCAAGGTGCTAAATGTAAGCAAATACCGTGTCCGCAGGAGTGTGCGTGACCCCCGGCTCCGGCTTCGGGCAGCAGCCCGGCACCTGGCATTACCGGATCACCTTTCCTTACCACCTGGAGCAGTTCGAAGCCATGCTGGAATTGGTGCGCCACTTCCATTCGTGGTTCCTGGAACAATATCCGTGACGTCCGGCGCGGAGTGCGTTATGCGTGTTCCCGACAACGTGAAATGTTTATGTATCGTATTCGTACCGAATATTTAAATAAAAGTGTCGGAGCGTCGGCCGGCGCTCCTTGACCAACACACCTTTCCACTGACCTGCACGTGCGCGGCGTCGGCATCTGCATAACTGCACCGCTGCACCGCTGTACCGCTGTACTCTACACTCTGCACTCTGCTCAGCAGCTTTGCTTCAACTAAATAAGATGAGGTGACACTGACTGCTCGTTCGTATCGTCGCCTGGCTCCACGCGCTGGTCCACGCGCCATATCTGGGTAAATACCAAGGGTAAAACTATGAAAATGCCGATTTGAACTGAAAAATTGAAATTCAGTTGTTCGGAGCATAGCAGGAGCAAGACCAAGACTTCGACAATCTTGGTATATAGGTCTTGCTTAAATACGTCATCTCGGTCTTCCTTATTTAATATTAGTCTTGGTCTTGCGTGTTCAGTCCTGGTTTCACTCATTTGATTTTTAACCACATTACAACCATCGATTAACGGCATAAACCGGAAATTATACATAATCAAAATTTAACTAATGAATCACTTTATTTCCATCACATTGCTAAGGGTGGGTCAGTGTCGGTACCCAGGGCGCCGATTGGAAATTCCAAATGTAAACAAATATCTTGTTTCGTTTCTAAATAAAAGCACATGTTCAGGTTATGATAAATATTATATATTCACTCGTCACCACAATGGAATGGTTTCTTTGTTTCGTATAGTATTACGTATTTAATCTCGCATCTAGTGCAAGACCAGAACCAATTTAACTCCTCATTAATCTAAACGGAAGTTCATTCAAGTCTTTACGATAGAACTCCGGGGATCAGCTATAACAAGTTGTGTTAAAGCATTTTGTTTTTACTGCTGGGAAGACAATTTTTTAAAACGTGCAAAATTGAGTTCAGTTGAAAACGTGGTTGTGGTCAGACCTGCGCAGTGTACTTAAACATTCGGTCGGACCTGCGCAGTGAAATTAAACATTCGGTGGGACATGCGCCGGCGGTATACACACGGCCGCTGTGAAATGGAGAAGTAAAGTAATTTATTGCAAATGTAGTGCGCAACAATAATACGTAAAATGTAGAGCTCGTTTTATTCTCCCCCTTCATACCCTCGGGTAAAGAAGACGGGTGATATTTTTCGTTTCGCTGGCATCAATAATATTGCTTAATCTTTGTCGTGAACCCTCCTTTTTATCACATACCTTAAATAGTAGATAAACTCGAACATAATTAGTTGCGAAGGTAGTTCACCTCAAAAGAAAGGGGGATCTTATCTTAGTGCCCCGTCTGTGTTTAAAGATGAACTAATAATAACTCTTGATAGTTGAGAACAGGAACTGCGTGATTCAGACTCAGCCCTCGCCGAGTTTCAGCAACATCTAACGCGTCCTCATCTGAAGCTATTTGAAATAATCGGTGAAAACATTTAACACTTGCACGACGAGATCGACCTTCTCAAATCCGAAAGCTTTAGATTTAAAAAAGAGAATAAAGACACCCTTGCAACTATTAGTCAGGTGGATAAACACTTGTTAACCATGAACTCGGAGGTATTCCCACTAACAGATGAATCACGTGCGCGTGGCCAGGATGGCAGAAGAAACAACCTTGAGTTCTCGGGGTGCCTCATTTTGCATCATAGAACAAATTTAGTATCAAAGTCGGTTTCGATTTATCTACCCAGGTTGTAGAATATATTAACTAAGTCAAGCGATACCTCTCAAGATTCATCTCAAGATATAATTGTCAGATTTGCACAGCGCAAGCGTAACAACGAACTGCGCGACGGTGGGGCACGGCTGGTGACGGCGCCGCGAGCCGAGTGTTCCGCATCGACCAGCTCGCCCAGCACAGCAGGGTGCTGCACCGCCGC
This sequence comes from Ornithoptera priamus, assembly GCA_029034505.1. Lineage (NCBI taxonomy): Eukaryota > Metazoa > Arthropoda > Insecta > Lepidoptera > Papilionidae > Ornithoptera > Ornithoptera priamus. The sequence continues at coordinate 1,984,287 of JARDWD010000397.1, forward strand.
GCGCCTGCTCGCCGCGCAGCCTACGGAAAAATGTTACCTTAAGAGTGATCCTCGTCGGTAATGACATCCACCTGGCCAAAATAAGATGCCTGTCTCGTGGTGCGGTGCATCGTGCGGTGCATCGTGTCGTGCGTAACTATATCATTGTCGTTACGTCAACATTGACTGTTTGAAAGTTTACCATCGTATGTCTGTGCATGCAGCATGTCGCCGAGTTCTTATTGTCTGACATAATTGGACTGGAACATTCAGGCAGTTCATTTTATTGTATTTAGACTTTCGATCCTCGATTCTAGATTCGCGTGTATGTTTTATCTTCTCTTAATTCACGGTCGTAACGGCTAACAGTGACGTGATATCTTTTCACTAACAGAATGGAAGAGGTTTACGGACGAAGTCGAATAACTTTATTACCAATGTTTTAAACCTGACTGCAGAACCTTTTCTTTCTTAAGAAAAAGATTATGAAAATTTAAAGTGAATGTTACACAAATCATTTAACTTTTTGGGAGGTTAAAATTAAAGAACATCCAAAATTTTCTGGTCATACGTGAAAACTAAGAACCTTTCTGGACAAATGCCTCAAAAAATGACGTTTGATAACGAAGTGTTATCTAATTGAGAGGATACCTGCGAAACCTTTGACATCTGCTTTCAATCGGTGTTCGTCGAAGCACCCGAACGTAATTATAAATCTCTTACTACTAATTATTGCATTCTCACGGAAACTTGTCTTATTTTTAATAAATAGCATTAAGGACAAAATTATACTTAATGAATTAAAACATGTAAACATTCATAAAGGTGCTGGGCCTAATGGTATACGTCCAATATTAAGACCTACTAAAACCAATAACCGTTATATACAATTTGTTTCTTTCTACAGGTATTTTCCTTACTATCTGAAACACACACAAAAAACACTTATTACATCCTAAGAATAACAGAAAAGATAATATCAAAGATTATAGACCAATATCTAAACTGAATAGTTTCGGTAAATTGTTAAATCGGAATAATCGTTTTACCAACAACTTTTACCAACTACACAGTGATAGCTATGGATCGTAATGAGCAGGTGGATGTTGTGGACACCGACTCTTCGAAAGCTTTCGATAAAATAAATCATGTCTGGCTAATTGTAAACCTGGCAAAGATCGGCATTCATGGTAATCTACTTAGATGGATGGAGTCCTATATACGTAACCGTACTCAGGCGGTCTGCCTTACAGGTCACTGCTCGACACACAAGAGAGAATATAATGCAAGCGTAAGGGGGTTGTTGGGAAAACAATAAGATTGAATAAAACCAAATAAAGTTTAAAAAGTACAGGATAAAGAATGTAAATAAATAAATAAATAAAGAATAAGGTATAGGACGTAAAAATTTAAGCAAAATTGTAAATAAATAAATAATTAGTATCTGAAAAATAAAAAATTAGAGGAAGAAGATAAAAAATTATGCAAGAAACCGAGAAGAAGAAGTATGCTACAGGGGATGATTTATAATTTCAGGCCCTTCTTCAGAATCAACAAATAAGAAGACGACGGTCCTTGCAAATCGAGAGAGAGGGATGACAGATGAAAACGGAATGTAGTACGATAGAGAAGAGAAGTGTGAAAGAAGAATACGGTAAAATGATTAGAGTGAAAGAAAAGAGAGTATAGGAATTAGAAGTAAGACAATAATAATGTGATGGTTAATGTCTAGCAAAATTAAGGCCCTGACCCAAAACACGCAGGGGGAACGATTAAAAAAAAAGGTCACTGCTCTATTTGTCTACCTATATCATTACCTAAACCTTTCATTTTATTTATTATTATGATATCCTTTCCAAAACAATTGAATGTTTAAAATTATATGTTCGATCAATTCTAGACTTCGTCTGAATACTATGGAGCCCATCTTATAAATCTCAAATAAATAACAATGAAAAAATACAAAAGTACTTTCTTGGAATACTTAACTACCGTTGTCACCACTCCCATAACTCTCATGAAGAGATCTGTTTACGAAATACCACGTGCTTCGGATTAAGTCATCTGCTGTTAGATGCGTGCGCCGTGCCGTGCTAACGGGTCGGGACCCCCGGCACGGCGCTCGCGTTGGACTGTGCGCGCGTGCACGTTTGTGTGACCTCGTGTTCTGATGTCAAGTCAAAAGTGTCGGTCGTGTCAGTCAAGTTGGATCCTAGCGCGAGAACGATGTCTCGTTCCAGCTGCAGTCCGTACGTGCTGCGCAGCTCACTTCCTGTCGCGATCGCAATTCGACCGCGGAACGCGGCGCCAGTCTCTCGTGGTGTCCTCGTACGTTATGGCTCCGGAAGCGCAGCTCGCGGGCGCGCCACTGTCAACCGACGACTGTTGCCAATCTGCATTCACCGCACACCCCGCACTGGCTCACCACCCGCGCAACCGTCCGATGACGAGAGGACATCTCCAGATACCCACCGGTGCGAGATGCAAATGACATGTTGTCGCATTGCCCCGCGCTACACTATGCACTCACTACTTGTTGTGGGTTTGCCTGTCGGGCCTGCGCCACTTATCCGTTATGTATCGTTGGGCGCCACTGCACAAGTGAGCAGTACGTAGCATATGTTTATCTGTAATGATTGTTTGTGGCAAAACTAAATAAAAAAGAAAGAAAGTAAATAGGAGCCCGTTGGAGCAAGGTCCGGCGAGTGCGGAGGATGATGTATGGTATCTGCCGCCTGCAGCTGCTGCAGATTTACAACGGTTTCACGTGTAGTGGGAGGTGTCGCGTTATCATGGACCAATATCGGTGAAGATCGATTCACGAGTTGAGGTTGTTTCGCCGCGAGTTTCACCATCATTATCCAATGTTGGGCACCGTAAACATCTATGGTTATCGCTTGACCCGACCCGAGAAAACTATAGTGAATAACATCGTGAAGATACCAGCAAAATGTTACCATCTCCTTTTTATTGGTAAGTTTTGTTTTAGGGCATGGTGGCGACGTTTGACCTGGTCTGACTCTAGGCATTGCAATTTTCGCGCACTGTTAGCGTAATGAATCCACTTATTGTGTCGTGCCACCGTTGGATCCACTTGTCCTTCATTTGTGTATCGGTACAACAAAGCAACACAGGTTTCAACACGCATGTCTTTCTGCAGATCAGTCAAATCATGATGCCCCCATCATGGCATCCATTTTATATATCATATTATCTTATTGGTTGGTATTAAATTATTACAAAAGTCACAGATATACAGAGAACATTTGTAATGAATGTATACCGGCGCCGTCCGTGTGCCGCTGCACTCTGCTGCATCCGTTTCCGTAACGGGGCAGTCGGCGATGGGTAGCGGCGGGCGGTGGAGCAGTGGAGGGGAGGTACGTGCGGCTACACCGCTCCTACCCCCACAAATTGGTTTTCCGCAGGTTGTTGTTTACACATGAAGCAGATAAAGTGCAGGCAGGGTAGGGGCGCGGAGTGCACCCTGCATGCGTTTCTTTACCTTTATTAAAATTAAATAGAAATAAAAGAAAACGAAGAATGCATTGTTAATAATTTGCGGAAGATGATATTTCTATTTGACCGGATTAATCTAGAAATTACGGAGCTGACTTCGTCCGCGTAGTTTTCTTCATTATTCTTTGCTTCGGGCCCCGGCCGTGGTACAAAAATAATGTTCAGAGTTGTCGCAGTGGCTGGCAGCAGCCAACTTGCTGGATTTGCGAACAGGTTGCGCTCGAAGCTGCAGCAGACCAAACACACAAAACGTTCTTAAAGCTATAATTTGAAAGGTATGCGATAGGTTTTGTTTTACTAGTAAAAGTTACCTGCCACCTGCCTCGAAGCAGGCTCGGCACTCCGAGCTACTAGAGCGTATTATTCAGTTACAGCGGAGCTCGCGGGGCCGCGTGCTGTGCAATGAAATACAACCCGCAGCTCGTGCAGCGCGGTGCCGTGCAGCAGCGGGCGGCACCTCCAACGCGAACGACTAATGTTCCACGTTTAGCAGAGAAACAAAACGTTTAGGCCGACACTAAGGCACGCGCCGGCAGTGCGCACGCGCGAGCTTACATTTGGCCCCACGCTTTATTTTATAACTCGATTTTAAATAATTTCCCTGGCCCACTGGTTCATATGAAGCTGTAAAATTAACCTTTATAAAGAAGAGGGCCCTTCACGAGTAGGCCGCTGGAACGCGCTCACGCGACAAATTTTCCCACCCCGACCCTCAAACTCCTCACCTCCCTCCCCCTCCCACACCTGCCCTTCGCTCAAGCAGCGTCGCGAGGGTCGCCGCGCCCCGACATCTCGTGCTACGGATGCGGCACCTACCCTCCGCCGCACCTCGCGCGTTCATTGTTCATTGTTATGTATTAATGGAAAGTGCCGAAGTGACACCATGCACAACAACACTTGGTGACACAACTGAATACTAGTGCTACATATGAAATGCACTGGCTGCGGCGTGTGCGCCGCGAGCAACCGCACGCGCGGACGCATCACCAGTCGGAAAACTATGCTCCAGCATCAACTGGTAAGAGCTGGTGTACGTGAAAGTAACTACTGTGTACAAATATGAAAATATATTCCTACTTTGGTCTTTATTTAAATCCATAGCTTCTCAATCTCATTTGTCACGACAGTCAGCCACGACTCAATAACAAGGTGGGGGCGTCCCCGGGGTGCGTCAACGGACCGGCAGGTTACAACCAGCGCGGGACTACAAATATATACCACTGGCTAGTCGGCACCGGCGGTGGTTCAGTCCCTCCATGCCCGGAACTACCTGCCGGCCAGATGGAACTGCCACTTCAAGAGTCGTGTTTATACTCTTTGAATAAGCTGATGTTAAAAAGATACCATAAAGTTTCATTTTGCACCAACAACCAGCCGCACAAGTACGATATAAATATTTTTTTTAATTTCTGCTGCCGAGACTAGAATTCTTGTATGTTTTTTTGGGTTGCCTCTTTCCCGGGAACTGGCCGGACTGGGGTGCAGCCAGATTCCTTAAACATCTCTACAACAGAACACAGGCAGCGGCTTCTCGAGCTGGTTCGACAAGGGGAAGGGAGCGGACACCCAACTGTTTCCGAGGCGGGCACTCTCAAAGAGGTGCCTTTGGCAAAGGAAGATAAATAGATTTTAACCCAAATTCAAATGCTTCATGAATATTCTTCGCGCTGCGCACCTCGCCGCCGGCATGTAGGTTAAGTGCGCTCGCTTGCCGTGGCAAGCTCGGCGCGCTAATTGACTGGCCGTCCGCCGCCCGCCGCCCGCCGCCCTCGCCGCGAGATTATTGTCCCAATGATATCTTCATTTACTTCTGCAAACAAAATGTAAGCCCCACACCGCCACGCTGCCAATTATACTTCCGAAGGTTTAAAGCTCTCCGCGCTTACTAACAGGAATGAAATAAGTGTTTTCTGTATAGAAGAATTGCAGGTGCACGCATACATGCAAACTCACGCATGCATAGGCATGCACATATGCACAGGCATACGTCGGTGCCGTTTGATATAAAGCTTTTTGCAAGTGTTGTTCGAATTAATAAAAATATTTGAATAAAATAAGCACAGGCACAGTTTCGTACGCGCCGCGCCCCCTACAAAGCCGTTGCGCGCGGGGATTATGTTGCGTTTTTGTTTATTGAGGCGCATAGGCGCGGGGGCTGTTTGGCTGAACCGCCCTCCGCCGGCTAGAACAGACATCACAATGTTTCTTCATATGAACTGCACCTACACGTGCAAGCGAACAGACAGACAGATTATTCAAGAAAAAATAAATATAATACACTTAAACTAATTTATAGAATATTCAGAATTAACAACTTTGAACGTCCTGTTAGAAAAAGTACACGAATGTTTCGGCGCGAACACTTCGGCTCGGACACCTCGGCGTGGACACCTCGGCGTGGACACCTCGGCGCGGACATCTCGGCGTGGACACCTCGGCGCGGACATCTCGGCGTGGACACCTCGGCGCGGACATCTCGGTGTGGACACCTCGGCGCGGATACGTCGGCGCGGACACCTCGGCGTGGACACCTCGGCGCGGACACGGATTCGCGGTGTATGCTTCGGCTCGAGCCGATTGAGTGCTCCTTTAGCAATATGTCTAGGAGGGTGGCTGGCGTTCGCTGTGCCTCGAACCCTGTAATTGTTCGCGGAGTCGGTCGTTTACTACATAAAAAGTGACCGACCCGTCATTGCCATTCTGTTCTGCCGGAGTGCGGGGCACCGGGCGCCCCAGCACCCGCTGACGACCGCCTGCTGTCAATCCGCTCCCGTGTCCAAACTGATGGGTTTTGGTAATAATGATATTTATTGCCTATATCCACTACAGTGGTTGGCATCTCTTCAACCCTTCCGCGTCGAATATTTTCTCACCTTTCTCCACCTTTTACATACAACTTTGTTTACATATATATATACAGTGTGACAGGTAACAGGTGTAAGTGATGTGTATGTGCTAAAGTATAGCTCGTACCCTGTATATCTATGTACGGAATACACCATACAGAAACAATGCTTCTGGAGTCACAAATTTTCTAAATAATTTAAAAAAAAATCACGATTTTCTAAGAAAAAATTCTATGATTTTATTTCTTACTTATTTCTACACACATTTTGATGTAACATTTATTGTTTAATCATTGTTTTATTAAATTTAATTAATAATCATCACTCAAGAGGCTAAAACTTTCAAATTAGGTTCTTTGAAAGTCGTAAAAGTAAAAAATAAAGCGTTATACTTTTTTTTTTGTTTTAAGTGAGGGAAATGCCGACGCATACTAGGTCTCCGCGGGGGCAAGGACGGGTCATGTCAGACTTGCACCGACTAAAACCCCCACGATGTTCCGCCTCATCGTCTGATCATCCGCGACTCCACCTCGACTGCAAGGGGCAGTATGAAACCGCCCCTGCAGCTGGCCGTAAAGGGCACCTACCACCACCTCCCATGGCCCCTCCAACCATCCAGTTATATGGGCCGAATCGTCGGGGTTCAAGACCCCTACAAATTGTTTTTTCTCTCTTTCCGGTTATCCCTTGCGTCCTCTCTCATTTCTGGGGCGCGCAAACATCACGAACACATCTTCGTCGACGCTCCACCGTCGCAGTGCCAACTCTATGGTTCCGTAGATTTGTGATTGGTCTGGTCTCGCTCCAACTCGCCCCGGATCTCGTACCATCGGTGCGCGAAATCTCTCAGCCGTCCGAAGTTCACCCGTGAACTTACCAAGCCGGGGTAGTAAACTGGACCTATGCTCGATCGCTGCATCCCATACATCATCTCGCGTCTTGCCTTTTCATACAATGGGCACTCCCACAGTACACGGTGCACGTCCTCCGCCTCGGCCGGGGTGCAATAGCACGCGCTGTCCTCGCAAAGATTCATCGCACACAGACGCTTACGAAAGCAACCGTGCCCGGTCAACAGTTGCGAGACTTGATAGTCGGGTTCGACCCAAGTTGCCTCGAGCCGCCGCCTCACGCACGGGAAATATCGGTATAGCTCCCTACCCTTCTCTGACTTCTCCCACCACTCTTGCCAACTGTCGAGCATCTCCTCCGTCACCCTGGCCTTGGCTGTACGTCGCTCCTCTCCAGTCGCGGACTCACCAATGGTAGCCAATCTCCCCGAGCGGATGACCTCGAGGTCGGCCGGCAGCAGTCCGGCGAAGACCGAGAGTGCAGCGGAGCTCGTCGATCGATATGCCTTGGTCAGAAAGACCGAGGTAGGTCTCCGGGTCCGCAGTAACGTACTCCGCGCCACGTGTAGGGACGCTCGCTCATGCCAACGTGGCGCAGCATACGACACCGTAACCACAAAGATACCCCGGTATAGCACATTCAGCGTCCTGTACCATACACCCCACGTGGATGCCGATATCCGCGACTTTTTACCGAAGCATTTTGCCGCTCGATCCCCGATCGACGGCGCATGCTGCGCGAACGATAGACTGATCCACAACTACCCCCAACAATGTGGCTGACGCGACCCCTCTACGGAGGCAGTAATCCGCCAGCATCCTATAGATGTTCGGCGGCAGCCTCCTCGCTTCGACTTAAGCATGATCATCGGCCACCAAGCGTTGTCGAAGGCGCCAGAGATATCAAGTAGTATAAGCTATACATACTTCGACGAACTCCGCCGCACGACGTCCAAAATGGTATCGAGCGCCATTATGGTGGACCTACCCCGAGTGGATCCATGCTGGGTGTCCGATAGTCCACCGGTGATCTCCGGTGCGCATAGCAGCATAGCTCGCTCGAGGATCTTGCCGAGTACAGGAAGCAGCGTAATGGGTCTATACGCCTTCGGATCGGTTAGCGCGCGGTCGTTACCTTTCGGTAGAACTACCAGCTTGCCGTCCTTCCACACATCGGGAAAACACCCCTGCTCAACACACTTGGCGTACACGTGGGTAAACTCAGCCGTGGCCGCCAGCCACACGTGCTTAACGATACGAGCCGTGAGCCCATCGAGCCCCGGAGCCGTGACTTAACTATATCCTGCATCGTATCGACCGTCAGAGGCTGGGCATCCCTCCCCGTGGGTGTACACGCGCACTTGGCGATGGTACGCCGTATCCCGTGACACATGTCATCTGGGCATAGGGCGCACATCAGGCTATGCATGGCCTCGTCCACGGAAGCAGCGAATCCCTGCGCAAACCTGGTACCGTTGATGACGTTGGGGGTGGTCTCACCCGCCCACTGGCGACTCGGTACGCCTGTCCCCAGGGGTCCAAGTTTGCGGACTCGGCTAGGGTTCGGAAACATTCCAGTTGCGCAGCCTCCATGTTCCATCTGTACTCCGCGCTGGCCCTATGGTAGTCCTTACGCGCACATTGCTCTGCTAGCCCACCCCTCTTACGAGAGTCCTACCATTTTTTCCTCAATCTCATATTCGTCTTCCTAAGGTACTCTAGCTTTCCGTTCCACCATTCATAACCAGCGTTCCTCTTGTAGTCCTTCTTTTTACCGAGACGATCAGTAGCCGTTTGGACTATTATCTTGGTAAATTGTCTACCTAATCGGATGCCGGCTTACTCCATTTCATTCGTCCCATTCGTTCCTGGATTACAGCCTCAAACCGCTCCCAGTTTACGTTACTGTCCCGAAAGCGCAGTTGTTTGGACCGATCCGAACTCGACGTCGTCCCGTCGGCCGTAAAGGCTAGCATAAGGTCGCCCCTGTAGCCCCCGTCCGCTCCGGTGAGTTTCAGTTATCCAACCAGTGCTCGAACCTGAAGCGGCCGCTTCGGCCGGCCCTTCGCCGCGGGCCAGCCGGGTGGGTTCCACTTCGCTTCACCGCGTGTCGTTCCTCGATTACTAAGCCCCTCCGCCACGACAAGGCGGGAACCCGTTGAGGCAAAGGCTTCATATTTACCTTTTTATTTAATCCTAAAATAAAATTTTATTTTTAAAAAATACGTATAAAGCACATGATGCGTCCCAACGCTTTACATTGCGTCTGCAAGTGCACGTCATTGGAGATGGTGGTGGCTCGTACAAGGACTATGCTGTGGGTTAAAGTACCCTTAATATCTTTTTAGTGTCCTAGAATGTGCGTTGTCCACACACTGTATGTAGGGTGCAACCAGAGCATCTTGTGAGCTGCCCACTCGTGAGATGTCTGCTATGCGCAATTTGATCACAGTTTGTGCTTACACTCTGGCAACGAGCCGAGTGCTGTTCTACCGGTTCGCCAGTGAACCTTGGTGTGGACTGCGCTCCGAGGCCAATTAAACTGTCCCTGTTTCGGGGAGTCGCATTGTTTGCTCGGTGCTCACCGCATACGGCGGGGTCCGATTACTGCAGCCGTATGCCATCCCACATATTTCAATGTGAGGATACGAATTTAAACACTAGCGTCGGGGTGTTAAGAATGAATAAATATTGTAAATCCGTAACAATGTGTTCACCCCTTACCGGCGTGAAGGGCATATAAATAAGAAAATACAGCACACGAACGGCACCAGACTATCTTGACGAGTATTCATCCCTCTACACTCGTGTAAACCTAAAGGAGCTGATTATCACTATAAACACAAAGTAGAATAAGGTCCTAACCGACACGATTACTAGTAATTATAATTGTATGAAATAATTAAAGGCCGAAACATGTCCATTGATTGCTATTCGTCATTCAGGTCACGTAAAATATGATTATATTAGATCATAATTATTCTTTAATTTAATATTTAAAAGCGTGGGGTGGGGGGTGGAGTAACAAAAATGTATAACCGAAAATAACCCTTTTACTTTATAACGGTAAATCTGTGAGTAACGTAGTCAACCAATAATTGTTTATAAACAAATTTATATACAATGTTTCAGGTTCAAGCATCAGCCACCACTCGACCACCGCGAGCGCTGCCTCAGCTCCGGCGAACTGCTCCAACTTCCGTTACCTATTCAACAGAGCTGGCCACGACCTCGTCAAGTGTTACTGCGCCGGTGCCCCGCCCCGCTGCGGCTCCGTGATGATGTTGAAGTGTTGTTTCATGTCATGGCGCCACAGCTTCCGCTCCCGCTGCGTGTGAGTTTGTGTGCGTGATACGATTTTTAAACTTTTTTAACGTTTGCTTCGTTATTAGGCTTTAACATATTTATTAGTTGTTGTTTGTTGGTTTGCGTCAGTGCTGTGAATACAGCAGCCCGCAGCGTACAGGTAGAGAGTTTCCGAGTGACGGCAATATACGAAAAACGTGAAATATTTTTGTAATAAATGTAAAGTGTGTCAACCATACAATGCACCCAAACTGTACCGTATATTGTGTTGTTTTGTTGTAACAAACAGTGCGACAACAATACGGGGGCGGCGGTTTCAAATTACAGGTCGGAAAGATTTCTGGAGTACGAGAGAAACCGCTGCATTCAGAGTAACACTTTTTGTTCTGGGCGCAGCTGACCGGGAGTTCAGCTGCGGGCGACGCGCGCACCGCCTTATCAATATATGGGTGGTTGGCGCAACCAGTTCTGTATTTTCACAAATACGCTTGCCGAACCTTCTTTCTCCTGCCCTTTTCCCATTCTATGTGGTTTCGGCACAGTATGTACTTCTCTTCCACATCTCTCTATCAACCGCCATATCTAAATTCACACCCATCTTACACATGTCATCTTTCACAGAATCCATCCACACTTTCTTCGGTCTTTCTGTACCCTTATAACCATCCACATTCATTCTCATTACTTTCTTTGGTATATGTCCTTCATCCCTCCGCATAACATGCCCGTACCACGCTAACCTCTTGCTCCTTAACTTCTCTGTCACTGGAGCAACTTTCAAACTTCCTCTAATATACTCATTTTTAACTTTATCCATCCTTGTGACACCACACATCCATCTTAACATTCGCATCTCGTCCATATGTAACCTCCTTTCATCCAAACCCTTGGTGGCCCGACACTCAGATCCATACAATACGATAGGTCTGACCGACTTGTAGATCTGTCCCTTAAGTTTGAGGGACATTCGTGGATCACAAGTCGTTCCAGTGACCTGTCGCCATTTCATACAACCTGCATTTATTCGGCTTCTCACATCTCGATCAATGTAGCCGTCGCATTGTATGAGTGAACCTACTTACTTGCAATAAAAAACGCAATCGGATTTAAACCGTACAGAACCGCCCGCCGCTCGCAGCTCGCCGCTCGCCGCTCGCCGCCCGCCGCCCGCCGCTCGCCGCCTGCTGCTCGCTCCTAGTCTAAATAAACCAAAGTATGCACACGGCGTCCGGCACGAGCAACTCGCATTCAGCTGACGGAGCCAATTGGACGGCAACCATTTACATTGCACCAGGGCAGTACCGGGCAATACAGGGCAGTACAGGGCAATACAGGGCAGTACAGAGCAGCAGCGGCGTCGTCTGCGTGTGCGCGCGCCTTAAGTAACACTAAAATCAGTATGACCTTTTGAAAGTTATTGGTGATAAATATTTATATACTGATGTGTGTTTCAATAGCGTCGATGTGCACGGGGGCTGACGGCCGGGGTGCGGCCGGGGTGCGACGGGGCGCAGCCGGGGCGTGGCCGGGGCGCGGCGGGGGTCGCGCTGAATGTTTCATGAGGGTTCCACAAAGGGAACGGCGCTCCGCGCTCAATCTTCTCACCATCCCTTATTCCTGTTAAGGTATAGCAATGCAAATGGTGTACACTACTCTTTTACCGAACTCCTTGCATCGATCATGTGCACCGCGGCCATCATTTGAGAACACAATAGAAATGTGAAATTTTTGTGGTTTAGTCGGCAGCACTCGACACGAGTATATAATAACTGCACCGCGCTGTGCAACCTCGCATCCCCTCCACCCAACCCCCACCCGCGCTCTACAAATGCAATCAACACAGGTTAATAATTTGAGCCCAACTTCTTCGATAACAGTATACATACTTATATGTAACACTAAAAATCGCGTAAAACTCGGCTTGGCGATGTTGACATGTTGACACATGTCAATATATCGATATTGAACACGACGCTGCAGCACTGGTCAGCTCGCGTAACGCAGGAAGCGGCCACCTAGGAGTAGGGGGCACATTGAATCTTAAGATCCAGCGCCAGAGACACCTCCTGATTAGGTATGATTGATTGTGGACCTAAACGATAAATAAATGAATAAAATCTTTTGCTCCGTTCAGATAACGCCCAGAGCCACCATCTCGAGGACTTTTAATTTTAATTCTAAAATCGTTTCGATTACCTGAAAAGCTGCACTGATGTGGAGACCGCACGGCAACCGTCCGTACGGTAGCATTAAGCTTCTTTACACCTGGCCGTATTACGGGACAAAATAACACAGAACCCATCCTTAAACTTATTGAGGAAAGACATTCTGGTTCCGCAGTCTTCGGATGACGCTTCCCGCTATCGGCGACTCCACCAGCAGATCTCTAAGTGATGATTCGCGACCTACGCTTGCTTAACAAGGGATCCAAGGTTTTCGCAAAAGTTTCTGCAGTCGGACACAGCCTCCTGCCTAGAACTTCTGGTCGAGACAGGATACTTTTACGGACAGTTTTACACGGCATCATAAGCACCAGTCGACTACAAGGCTTCAAGATCCAAGAGCCGAATTAACTCGCCACTATACCGAAAATGTCCCAGATGTCAGCCTGTAGGTGATTAACATGGCGCTCAAATACCTTAAGAACTACAAGGCGTCGGGTGATGATGAAGTTACGGTGCACCTTCCGAAAGCAGTTGGATGACCAGTGCTGATAGACCTCCAGAAGTGATTTAACTCCATAATACTCGAGGGCAAAACGCTTAAAACGGCAAAAAAGCACAGCGCTTAAAAAGGCACAGCGGGGTGTTGAAGGTCTTTCGAAGGGTCGTGGAGTCCTAACTCGGCCGACGAACGATTCTGCTATCACACTTCTGAACTGCTGATACAAGCCGTCTTCGAGAGTCATATCGAATCGTCTCCAACGAATCGGGTATCATTTTTGGATTGGAACAATTTTCTACGTGATAAAAAACTTTCTTCTCGGCTGCCAGAACAATGTGCTTTCACACAGCTTTGCGGAGCTGATCCATGGAGTTCCATCGTAGAGACACACGAGTGCGTGCACACATACTACAAATGGCCAATTTTGTAGTTTAACCCCTAAAATATATACATTGGCGAATTATAAAAGAAGGTAGAAATATATATGAACAAAAGAACAATTATCTTAGGGGAAATTTAATAATTAAATATTACAGGTTAATAATTAGTGTTTGCGAACCAATACACCCTAACGCTAGACTATACACCCTAACGCTAGACTATACACCCTAACGCTAGACTATACACCCTAACGCTAGACTATACACCAATTGCATGTAAATGTGGGGTACTTACAGGGGATCGCGATACTGGGTCCTTTAAATTATACTGATGCTCACTCACAAGACACGTCCACACAACCGTTCCGTAGCCAGGCCTGGGGCCCGGGGACCGGGGCCCAGGGCAAGTGGCCGCCATCCTGGCGTACGCCACCCTCGACCACATCACCCCTGTCAGCAGCGTGCTTCCCAAAGATATACTTCAGAAATATTTTTATTAGTTTTTTATAAAACGTAAGATACTCACATGTCTTTATGATAGAGTTCTGAGCATCAGCTCGGACAAGCTGTGGTAAAGCACGTTGTACTGGCTGTGTATTTTGTGTGCCTGTGCCTGTGCCTGTGCCTAATGTATATCACACACCATGTATATGTCAGCTTTGTCAATGTAATGGTATTTTAGTTGAAACATTAAATTAATAATAGTTTACAATGTGTAGGACATTACCTGCGTGGGCATAGGATTGCAACCGGCGCCGGGCCACGGGTGGGCACAGTTGTCCACGTTTCTTACATTCACGCGCAAGGTCTGCGGCGGGCAGCTCACTAATGTTGCAGCGCGCCCACGACACTCTCCATCACAGCCGTTGGGTGAGTGCGAGCACTTCCGGCAGGGCGCCGTAGGTCAAGGAGCAGGAGATAAGAATCCAGTCGACCGGACGGAAGCGCTGACCCGGATCCGCCGGCGGCTCGCCTCTTTTTGCTACGAAACGTTTCGTTTGTCTGTGCGTATATTTTTTTATTGTAGTGAGTTTGCGCAGCTAGTTTTTTTTATAATTGTAGCGGCTTCATCGGACCCAAGGATCGCGGAGCTGGTGACCGCGAGCTGAATAAAAAAAAAGAAATGAAATGAAAGTTATTAATAAAATAAAAAAATAAACACACTAACGCAAAATAAAAACTACACTCAACACGCACAGACACAAACCTGAATGTACATATACTATGTAAATAATTTTGTTTACAAAAGCGGAAGGAGAGAGGTGAGACTATTGGATGAGGAAGGGTTGAAGAGGTGGATAGAGGTGTAGAGGGAGACGTAAGTTGTAACGAATACTTTCGTAGATAAGTATCATATACATTTGAAATCTAAAACTAAGTCGCGCGTAGTGCGCATCGGACGGCGGCGAGGATTAGGGGTTATCGGAGGAGGGCTCAGGCCCGTCCTCTGATCACCTTGACCCGTGTCGTGGGCCGAGGGCGGTGAGGACCGCCCGGGCAGCCTGGTGTGACGTGCGTGTGTGGCGTGCGGGCCTGACAGGCGCCCCAACCAGCGCAGGAAACGGCGCGTCAAAAATCTCGTGAATCCATAAGTGCTGTTTTTAGGTTTAGATGTGGTGTTGTGTGTCGATGTCGGTGGTGGGGGTGTGTCGCGCTTGTCGAGCTGACCCTCTGCGTCGGTGTGGAGCGGAATCAGGTTCTCAAGACGCCGATTCATGCTGTTGTATCGGGGATCGCGACGTGTTTCCTGTTCGCGCCCGCAATGCGCCCGCACCGCGCCCGCTACACTACAAACGAATTGACAAAGGAAAACCGAGCCGACATTATATATTTATCTGGGCTACATATGGTCTATAATTACGAGTAATCCTATTACTTTCAACCCCCTTAATATGTGGGATTACGGCCGCGGAGGGATGCGGCGGGCAGGCGCGCCCTCCCGCCGACACGAACACACGAACGAGACCATTATATAGCGAAAGGCCGGCACAGCGGCGGCCAAGCACCGCGCCCGGCGGGCTACTGCTGCTGCGGATGTACTCTCAGGGCGGCGGAGAGAGCGGAGACAGGAAGAAGGCAGAAAGAAACGTCATTTGTCCCGCCTTATCGAAACAGGAAATAGTCACACTGAATTAAATGGAGGTTCGTTTGTGTTTTAATCGTTGCAAGTCCGATGCAGTCTGGGCGTGCGCGCGGGGACCGGTGCACGGAGCAGTCACTACGCGGGTAGGCATTGAAATAAAATATTTTGCGCTTGTACTAATGCAGGCAGCGTTTAAAAAGCATTTTCCTTTAAAATAAAGCAATAAATTTTAATCATATTACGTAGTATACACTTGCAGTGCACGTGCTGCGCCATGCAATACAATTTTTTTTTTTTTATATAAAATAAGAGGCAAACGACCAAGACGGGTCACCTGATGGTAAGTGATTCACCGCCGCCCACGACACCAGCCACGCCAGTGCGTTGCCTACCCTTCAGGTAAGAATATGCTCTTTTCTTGAATAACCCAATGTCGCAGTTGTTGGGGAAAACCGCTGATGGCAACGAGTTCCAGATATTTACTGTGCGTGGCAGAAAACTGTTTTTAAAACGTATTGTAGTGGAACGCCAACCATCCAGATGGTGCGGATAACACTCCCCATTGTAGACTCTGTAAAGTATGCATAGGGAAGATAGATCCCTACGCAGTGCCAAAGGATCTAGCCGATCGGCAAGTTCAGGATCGTCGACAATCCGAGATGCCCTACGTTGGATTGTGTTATTTATTTTTAACCTTCAATGTTTTTATCCGGTTCTATGAACTTTGTGTTGTCGAGAAACAACCGCTATTTAGTTTGTATACATTGCGGTAGGTTGCATAACAACTTGCGTCAGCGCTGCAGCTGCACGCTGAAAGCTGCAGCTGCGCGTCTCCATGGACCCGCCTCGAGCCCAGGCCCGTCGGAAGCACGCTGCAATATGCACATAAGCAAATTAATTTTCTCAAAACAATGCAGTACCTTTGCTTCCGTGTAACCGAGAAACTAAACAGACTAGTGTTTGTATCCTCTCGGCGGAGTGAATGTCGTCGGGGAGAGAGCGCGGCGCCGACGGACGGCCACCACACAATGTTTGCAACAAACTTTTACCGAGAGCCTGCAGGGGATGCACGCGGCCGCCGAGGGAGGCAAGGGGCCGGCGCGGACGGACCCGCCGCATGGCGCGGCGGAGCACGCAATCGGTTCCGCAGTGTTTAATATTCGTTTGCTCCTGTGGACATGTTTCTGTTCATCAATGTATGCATTCGGGAGCAAGACAAAATGTTTTCATGTCGTATGTGGACACATTTGTCACGAGCTGTGCGCTCCGCTTCCGGAGCACCGTAAGCCGCTGCAATGCAATGACTTCCTTCTTTCCTTTCAATTTTAATCAAATATTTATGTCAGTTACTTCACCAGAGCACACGGCGCGACGCGCCGCGCACGCGCACCGCGCACGCGCACCCGCGCACTCGAAGCGTTGCAAATAAAATAAATCAGTTTGTTAGCTCCAACAGAATAAACAAACACGAAGCTCTTATTTGTACACACACATACAGTTCGTTGGGTCGGGGGGTGCGCGCGTGTACCGACGCAACCAGCCGCTCGCCGCTCGCCGCTCGCCGCCCGCCGCCCGCCGCCCGCCGCCCGCCGCCACACCTACTCTAATGTTTTACATAAATAACTTCGGCTGCAACTTGCCGCCGCTGCTTCTCTCGTCGCCGATCGGAGCTGCAGATGTACCGGTATTGCGGCTCCAACAGCAAACAATTGCATTCCGTGGGTGATCACCGGCAGGGTACACTGGCTGAATACCTTAGTTTTAATGAACCAAGGTGATTTGGAAAAACTTCGTTACGCAGTTCCTGAACGCGGTTTAATCATGTTGGTTTCGTCGATTGATCTCCTCGAAGTTGGGCCGATCTGATCGGACCACCTTTCGACCATAGTCAACGAGTCCACCGCCTGTAGTGCACTGATGATCTCCCAACGTGTTACGCGATTTTCGCTTTATCCTTATTGGTGTAACTCAACAGCGTTTTGTTGGTGGTTGTGGGTGATAGCGGTACGTTGTTAAAATATAATTTATATGTACCCTCAGGGATAACCGTCACTGCGGTTTTTACCGTCAATATTCACCGATTCCACCATTGGTGCACCTTTAACAGTGCGAATGTCAGATAACTCCCGGTCCTCGCCTGCGTCGTCCACCCCCACCCTGCCGTCTGCAATACTCTTTACCCGCGTACACACTCTGCGTAGACGGCCTTTAGTATATTTAGTATCACACTTTTTGCAAGTGTAATTAACGAACCGACACTCCGACGATTTGTGATTAGAGTAACCGTACACCGTACACTTGACTCACGACACATGGTTTCTTGATCTGGAACAGTTGCTGAGGCGCGGCGGGGAGCGCACTGCACGCTCTCTCCCCGCTCGCGCTGGCCGCCGGGCTGGCTCGGACACTGCGTAGGTTCTCCACCATGTCCACTGCCTTGGCGAGAGTCAGTCCGGAAAGTCTTGCATATAGAATCTTTCCTTCTCAACACTCGGTAATAGCCCCATCATGAAGCGATCAAGCAGCGCTTCTTCTACATTACTGTATGCACAGCTAGCCGTTAACCCTCGCAGACGCGCTGCATACCGCGAAGGAGTTTCCGTTGGCATCTGCCTCGCGACGCAAAAGTTGTGATGCTCGCTGAATCCAATTCTGTTTGGAGTAAAGTATGCATCCAAAAGCGTCAAAATTTCCTCATACGGTACCTCCCGCAAAAATTTGGCATTTTATTAAGTGTCGTGTCTCGTGTTATGCTCGTCCGCATTCGCTGGTGAGAGATAACGGTACGGCGTTTTGTTGCCAACAGTTATGAGAATCAACGGTATCTCATATTTAACTTCCCCGGCCTTCCACCCCGCGAGTAATGTGCAAGCGGAAAGTTTTTTTAAAGTAGTAAAAAAAGAAATCAAGCTAAGCATGTAAAATAGTAAAAGTATCAAAGAACGTAACTTAAAACTATTGGAATATCTTTTCGATTACCGAAATTCACTGCATTCTACTACTGGTCTATCAAACGCTGAAATAGTATTTAAGCGTAGGTTAAGGACGCGACTGGATTCGTTGAATCCTTCAAAGGCGCCGCCCTCGTCGACCACGTTAGCCGGCGCAGTTCCTAATGCACAGTTTTCGCAGATTAAAAAGAGTCGCGAAAACACAAGCTAGAACCATGAGTATAGGAAAAAAAACCATGAGTATCGGACTCCGCAAAGTACTCCAGACAATCTGGTAAGAAGTTCCATAGAACTAACAGATTTTTCCTCCGAGCCTCAAACTTTATTCGATTTGGATCCAAAAGTACACAGACCCGATAATCGGCCTAACGTCTTGGAAGAAGGGAGTGAGGGATAGGTCAGCGTTGGTTTTGTCGAATCACACGTCGAGGCCAAGGATGCATATCGCGCAAAACGCCAGAACAAACGAACACTCATCATAGCGCATGGTGAAGTACACGCAGACGTCCTAAAATTGATTACAAACAGTTTTATTAGTGTAATCTAGGGGAAGGAAGTGTTGTGTGTGTGACTTACGTAATTATTGTGATGGTGGGTGATTGTACAACAAGCGGTGGCTGCGCGCGCCGACACGTCGCACAATGAAGGCAGTGCGTCACCGGCTGCACCTACCCCTACCCCCACCCCTACCCCCACTCCTACCCCCACCCCTACCCCCACCCCTACCCTCTATATATAAAAGGTAGATAAATAATTTATTACATTGTGTATGTATTTCATTGAGTCGCTGCGTGGGCGGTCCGGAAGAGACGACGAAGTCGCCGGCGTAGATCACCGGAGGAGCAGATTCATCATCAATGCGCGGAATAAAGTTCCTGTATAAATACATAGTTTCGCGAACAGATGAACAAGCTTAATAAAGTAATAAATTCATAAACTTCACTTTCAAAAACGAGATATTGACAAAGCCCCCCTTGGGCAGCTGGACCGGGGCGCCGCCATTCTGAGGCGGCAATAACTCAACAATTCTTCTGCAATTTCTGAAAGTTTATAAAAATGTATGCCATTACAGGTGCATTCATCTTGATAGTGCTATGAAAATTAGTACCGTTTGAGCAGGTATCGTCCTGTCTATATTCAATAAACACATACTAAGAAGTATTCATATTTCGATAGAAGCTCCAGTAGGTTTCAATTACCACCAAGGGGTGCGTGCAGGGATCCGTAGGCGGCCCAATGGTCTAGACCATCCTCCTAAACCCATTCCTAGAGGCGGTAGCCAAGAGCGGGACACACTGCCAGGCATTCGCAATGACATGGTGCTGGTTTTCTCGGGGCAAAAAACAGAGCACATCACGTGGAAGGCTAACGCGGTTCTCGCCAATGTGTATGATTGGGGAGTCGGAAACAAGCTAAAGTTCGCACATCACAAAACAAACGTGATGGTGTTAACTAATAACATGAAGTACGGCAACTCAATACTGTCCATGGGAGAGGAGCCCTTTAGTCCAACTCGGTAAGCCCGGGTATAATCAGGACAATGTGAGTGGTGGAGCTGGTAATTCTGTATGCAGCGAGCGCGTGGGTGCCGGCGGCTATGAAGCTGCTGGTCTGCAGGCGACTCGGCGCGGCTCAACGCAGGTTCACGCAAAAAATTGCGCGCACGCATAGGATCGCGTCGCTGCATTCAGCCCTAGTACATGCCGATCTGCTTCTTCTGGACCACTCGGGTCTGAGAAGCAGCTACTTTATTTGAAATAAAGAGTGACCACTCCCAGTAAGTACTGGGGGACCGTGATCTGAACGTACCGGTAAGCTACCAAAGACTGCCACGATCCGTCTGGTCAGTTTGGTGTGGAGTTGTCTTATCTGGGGGAGGCTAGGGGGGAGACTAGCTTGCCACGGCGGCTGCCACCGCGTATACGGACGGCGGCCGCATAGAAGACAAAGTGAGTGCGGCGTTTTGTGTTATGCGGGACGTCTCAGAGATAAAGACCAAAAAACTCAAGCTGGAGGATTACTGCACCGTCTAGCAGGCTGAGCAGCTGGCTTTGGTTGAAGCGACGGGGTACGCGGCCAGAGAGCCGCATCAATCATGTGCAATATTGAGTGACTCAAGATCCGCCCTGGAGACAGTCGCAAGATCAGACACCCTCCATCCCTTAGCGTTGACAGAGAAATACAACGTAGCGAAAACAAAAGCGGAAGGGAAGGAAGTAAGGTAATTTTGGATAAAAGCGCACGCAAGGACGGAGAGCAACGAGAGGGCGGATCAACTGGCCAAGGTCGCAGCCCTGAAGAGTGAAAGACGGGTGGACTACGAGTGATGCCCTGTTTCATTCGCGAAGCAGCAGCTTAGGCAAGTTACGCTCGAGGAATGGAACAGGCGCTATGCTGAAGGTGGTACGGCATCCACCACGCGGATGTTTTTCCCGAACGTCTGGTGAGCCCATACAACGCTCGGAATGACCTAGCTATAGCCGTAGACGGTCCAAATGTTGAGGATACGGGTGATTCTCTGAGAACCTTCACAGGTTTAAAATCGAGGAGTCCCTCGTGTACCTGTGAACCGAATATGGACCAGACCGTGCAGACCTAATCGCTGCCTGCCCCGTATATGGGGCATAGTGCGCAGACATTTAAATTGAAATTGAGAGGGAAAAAGATTGAAGGTACTACATCGCCTCTTTGATTAGGGAGAACCATAGCCGTCCAATCTCTGTGTAGTTTTGCAAAAAGATCATAAATAAAGTAATTAATGAAAATAAGACATGAGACAAAAGCAAAAATATAAGTAGAGTAGCAAAAGAAGTGTAAAGAACGAAGCAAGAGAAATGTACAGTAATTGATAACAAAATAGTATAAAATAAAACAAATATAATATAATAGAATAAACAAGCGATGTAAAAGATTAAGGAGAAATAAATAGAGAACGGATGTCTCCCTCATGTAAGCACGACGTATGACAGTAGAAAATGGAATCGACATTGCATGAGAAATTAAAAAGGTAAAGAAAGTTAAGAACGAGAAGAAAGAGGAAAAGTAAAAAAGAAGAGAAAGAAGGAAACAAGGTAAAAAGCTGTAATAAAAAGGAAAAGTGGAGCGCAAGCCCACAAATGCCCGAGGGAACGAGTAATAATAATAAAAAAAGTAGGTTTCCATTGGGGTTGCAAGTGTCGGCAACTGCACCCACCCGCTGCGCGGTTTACCCCGCGGGGCTACACTTGTCCGCCTGTCGTTATGTTGCAGGCGATGAATGCTGTTCACTCTTCGTAAAGGTGCTTATGAAGATGTTTGATAATTGAATTTTGTTAAGGGGATAGCATGGCGCGCGGTCGCGGAGAGTTCGCAGCAGGAAATAAAAAAACGAGCTCTCTGATTCGAACTATATTTAATTATAGCAATAAAAGTAACTGAAGTGAAAACGAGGGACGGGACAGTTTGTTGAGAAATATACACAATATACATAGTGATACGGAAACGACGGTACGAACGGTGAAACGAAGGGGCGGCAGCGCGCAGGCGCACCCGCGGGCTCGTCGCTGGCGGCTCTTTACATTGAATATTTGCGCATTTTTACATAAACATACTGTACAGTGGAAGTATAAGTAAGTCTTCATAGCGGCAGTGGCAGCGGGTAGACTCTGCTACCCATTTTATCATCGAGATATTTTTTGATAGATTTTTGCACAATTATTTATAAATAAATATAATATCTATAATTAAACTGATCACAAACGTCAGCTACGGACCTCGATAATTACAACTTAAAGCTGCGCACGCGGCCCCGCGGGGGGAGGGTTGCTGCGTACAAGTATACTCTACATTCTAAGATTTACATAGTTATAATACATGATTAGGTGCACCGGCTCCGTGGGGCCCTCCCCGCCCCCGCGCGACCACTCCTACCTTTCAAATAAATATCTTTCTACAGTTTTGAGTCTATCGTGACAACTTCACGGGAGAGGGTCGTGTCCAGGCTGCGGGAATGCAAGGTGCTCGGGGGCGCTCCGTCACACAGTGGTTTCACGGTCCACATGGATGTACTCGACGGAGCGCTCCCGGCGTCAGGAGGACGCAGCAGAGGAGGCGCGCGACGTGTCAAATAGTAGTTCGTCTGTGAGCCGGCGCCCGGCCGCCAGCGCGCCCAGCAACCGCTTGTCCCTCGAGCGGGCACGCGCGCGCTTCCGGAGGGCTACTGCGGCAAGCAGCGCCAGCGCCGCCGCCGCACCTGCTACCGCCGCCGCCCCGGCAGCGGCTGGCGCCGCCAACGCCGCCAGCAGCCGCGCGCCCGCCCCGCAAGCGCCACGTTCGTCGCCGCCGCCCGGGCAGTCGGCGTGCCCGTCGCACCACAGCGCGCCCGGCATGCATGCGCCCAACGAGTCGCACGCATGCGCGCACGAGCTATTGTTGCCAGCGGGTCCCGCGCGCCACACCTCCATCCAGGCGAAGCGCGCGTGCCCCGGCTCATGCCCGGCCCATACCACCAGCAGCGCCGCGTGCTGCGTCTCCCGAGCGTCTCGCCGCGCGCCTCTCGACCACCATTCTTCAGTGAAAACTTGTACGGCGCGGCTTTCTTCGTCGCCGGGACACACCGCCTTCAGTAACCTGCGCGCATCACACACGTCATACACATGTCGCCTGTCTGCCACGATACTCTGCGAACGCAAGGAACAGCTGCGTACCTCGCCGAGTGCGCCTCGTACACGAGCAGCCGGTTGCGTGTGGTGCAGGGCGGCTCCGCGGCAGCGTCCGTCGCCAGCTCCTCGCCCCACAGCCGCAGAAACACCGAGCGGTTGCCGCGCGCCGCCACCAGGAACGGCGCCTTTCCGCACTCCGACGCCTTGTTGCCGCTGCACGCGCGAACACACATTGCCCACGTCAAACATTCCCTTTGCTTTAATAGGTCACAACACACAGATGTAAGTGCACGGGGTCATTGATAGAAAATTCGGTGAACCTCCCGTTTATACTTGTAACTTGCCTGTTCAAAATATAAAAAAAACTCACTCATATGGGTAAACAAGATGAATACTGCGACCAGGTGGTGGCAGCCGCCGGAGAGCAGCGCAGGGAGGGGCTTCCACGCGGTCCCACTCTCCTCGAAAGTTTACGTGACGGTGGTCTTCCATCGCCGAGAGGGATGGGACGACTAGCTCCAGTTCGAGCGAGGGTCCTCCGGAAGTCAACGCGAGCGGGGCACTGGTATTATCACATATACACGCGACCGGAGCGCGGTAACCCGGCCAGGGCGACTCGTATATTCGTAGATGCGGCACTCGTAGAAACTCGTCTTCTTCATTACTATTTAAAGGGGCCTCGCTCGGAAGCAACGCGTCCGGTTCCGACGGCTCCGCGGCGCAAGAGAGTTGTCCGGTGAGCGAGTCGAGCCGCGTGGCGCAGTGCGGGGAGCGGCCGAACGTGGCCGCGAGCAGTTTCAGCTCCACACGCGCTCCCTCCGTCTGTATCCTGTAGAGACAACGCAGTCGCCGCGCGCCGCCGCGCCCGAACCAGAGCGCGTTGCGCGGCGAGGCGAAGCCGCCGGGCGCGGTGAGCCTGCGGGAGCACTCCCGCGGCTGCAAGCGCGCGCGTCCGCTCTCCGCCGACGACACGGCTAACGGCGCGCCCTCTAAACGGGCGTCGACGAATTCGTAGTGTAAAGCGAAGGAGAGCGGGTGCGTCGCCGTGCCCGGCAGAGTGGTCGCCGCCAGTGCGAGCAGCGGCGCCGCCGACACGTAGCCGTCGGGCGGCGCGCACGGGCGCGGCGAGCGCGTTGCGTTGGCGAGCGCGGCGCGGGCGCAGAGCGCGGGCGGCGCGTCGCAATACCGCCCGAGCGGCCGCGCGTCTGGCTCACCGTCCCCGCCACCGTCCCAGATGCGCAGCTCTACCGCGCACGCGCCTGCGCCGCGCCCGCTCGCGGAGTTCGGCGGCATACCGGGCGGCGGCGTCGCTGTCGGCTCCTCGTCCCGCTCGCCGCTCTCGATGCGTTTTTGTTCCACGAGGGAATACTGAGTGAAACTTGAGAAGTATACCCAAACGAGATCACCTGCAAAAACCAAATGATTTATAGCAATGTTTAAAGAGAAATTATTTTTGGTAGGAAATGAGAATTCTTACCCGGGCGTCCATGGAACGTCCACGTGCACGTGGTGTTGGGCGGCAACGTGTGCGCAGGCGCGTGCAGCCGGCCGCGGCGGCCGCGCCCGCCCGCCGGCGTCGCGTCGCTCTCCTCCTCAGACGAGGAAGCCTTTACGTGAAACTCGCAGCGCCGCGCTTCTCTGCCCCGAACACACATACATCAGACCGGATTCCGCGGGACACGTTGGACGCGGCGCAAGCGGGGGATACTTGCCGAGCATAATCCAGTGAATCGGAGTCCGCGAAGACCACGTCCACGTCGAGCTCAAAGCCCCGCAGCGGCGCGGCGGGTGCGGGCGGCCGCGGCGGCGAGCTGAACGGGGACGAGTGAAACGCGACGAGCATCTCCGGGCCGCGCGAAGTGACGCGCGGCAGCCAGTCGCCGCCGCAGTACTCGATCAGCACGGGGTCGTCCGTCGACGCGCCGTCGTAGAAGATGAGCCGGTCGCGCTCGCCCGTGCACTCGCGCCACGCGCGCACAGCACGCCCGGTCTTGTTCAAACTGGATTCGAAACGGAGGTCCCGCTTTCTGTGCCGTACCAGCGCATGACGCGCAGCACGAGCACAACGCGCAGTACGAGCACAGGGTGCAGTACGAGTACAGCACGCAGTACGAGCACAGCGCGCAGTACGAGCACAGCGCGCAGTACGAGCACCGCGAGCCGTACAAGCACAGCGAGCCGTGCGAGCACAGCGCGACCTCACCTGGCCATGGCTATCGAGCGCTTGATTTGCATTTTGTGTGCGTGGTCCTGCCGCACCGAGATCATGGCATGCTTGCACGTGGGGATGTCCTTCTGGCGCAAGCTCCAGTAGCACGTCACGTTCCTGGAGATCGGTTGTGATTATCACTCGAGGGCGCGGTGGTTCGATGCACTTGCGAGAGCATGCAGCGCGGGGTGTAGGGGTTGGGGGTAATGCGGCGGCAGGGACCGTATTTTCAACGTATTCTCCATAACATTGGTACCATGTATTATACGTAAAGGGTAGTAAAGAGATGTGAAGGGGGTGCGAGTCGTACCGCGGATACATGCCGGGGTAGTTGGGGCTCTGCAGGCGGCAGCGCTTGCGGTGGCACTCCTCGTAGGTGCGCGTGCAGTAGGTGCCGGGCGCGACGGCCCCGCGCTCCAGCGGCGCGCCCGCCGCGCCGAACCTGCGGCGATACGAGCGGTGTGCTGGAGCGATGCGCGCCTGCATGCACCAGCACGCGCGCATCTAACTCACCTCACTTACATAACGTTTTAGTACATTTCAAATTAATCAAATCAGCAGCAAAAAATCATTACTTTTTTCTTATAATTATATATATTTATAATTGGTTGGGAACCTGCGGGGGCCGTCGCGCGAGCCGACCGCCGCGCCACTGCGCACCGCGACTGCGCCGGCCTGCTCGGGCTGTATTGTTGTTGTTGTTGTTACACCGGTTGAGTTTTGTCGGAAGCTCTTTTGTGATGTTTTTAGCTCCAGTTTACTTCTATTTACAGCGCAACGCGGGTGCAGGTACAGGTGCAGGTGGACATGAGTATTAAGTTTCAGCAATGAAAGGGTCCCATGCCCCGCCGCGATGTAGCTAATGTTCCGATTTTTGCAATACTATCTTTATTCTCAATTCATAGAAATATTTACACGAAATTTATATTTAAAACCCAATATGAAACATGTTAGTGGTCACGCTGACACAAGTGTCGCGAGTGCGCCTGCGTGGAGTTATTAGTATCTTGGCTGTATAGGAACCGTGTGAAACGCAAATGAACTGAAATTTTGCAGATCACTCATCTCCGCAACGTGCACACACACCGAGTACTATACAAAATTGCGCGTACACGTTTCCTGTGTCATGACAGTGGACGACGTGGTCACATGACTGTCGAACGTAATGTGCACCGACCTGACGATTGCATCACGCTGAGCGAGAAATTTATATCGGAGCCGAAAGCCGAACGGTTCCCCGAGGCGGGCGCGAAACAGCTTCACGGAGACGGTGACCGTGGCGGTCTCGCTGTAGTAGAGCGCAGCCCCGTCAGCGGCTCCGCACCAAGAGCCGCCGGTAAACGGGCGTCCCAGCTCCGACAGCTGCATGTAGCCGTCGGGGCAGCCATCCAGCGCGCCGGCCTCGTAGCGCCCCACACGGAACTCGTCGAACGCGAGCTGCACGAGGTCGCCGTGCGCTCCGCCGCCCGCCGTGAACGTTAGATGGCACAGGAACGGTGCTCGTGGTGCGCCACGCAGCGCCAACGCATACGCCACACCCGCACGCCCGTAGTACGTGCGGTTGCACACCGAGCAGCCGGGGGGCTCGTCGCTGCCGTCCGCGCACTGCGCCTCCCCGTCGCAGTACGCGTCCAGCCGCACGCACGCGCCGCCGCGGCACGCGAACTCCGCCACGCCGCACCCGCCGGCCGCGCCGCGCGCGCCCAACGCCAGCAGCGCGCCCAGCGCCAGCGCCGCGCGCCGCATCTCGCAGCGCGCTCGGTTCACCGCGCCGCCTCCCGCCGCCAACGCCGCGCGCCGCCCGCGGCCCGCATTGCACGCCGGCCGCCCGCCCACCCGCTCGCTCGCTCGCTCACGTCCCGCTCGGCACGCTGCTCGGGACGCGGCTCGGGACCCGCGGTAGCCGGTGCTCGCGTGACGTAACGCCGCGCCACACTGCGGGGTACACGGCGCGGCCTGCGGTGGTGCGGCGGCGGCGGCGGCTAGCGGCGCGCGTGCGCGGCACCTCGTCCGCCGCCCCGACCGCCGCCGCACCGGCTGCTGTACGGACGCGCTCGGGGGCGGGGACGGGGACGGGGCAATTCGAAGGGACGGTCGCGTGGCGGCGCTGGCTGCGATTGATCGTCCGCACCGCCGCCGCACCGCCGCCGCCGACTGCGACCAACAACGTCACAAAGTCGGCTGCGAGTCCACTTCACGCGCTCAGACTATACCTTAATTAAATATGCAGTAAAGCGGCGGCACCGCAACGACGACCCGACGACAGCTCCGCGTGCAACCTTTAACAATGTGCATTTGCGATCTTTACATTTCTAAGTTAATGTTAATTCCGTTCTATTTAAAGTAGGTACCGGCTGTCGGCTGCACGCTGCCGCTCGCTGCTGCAGTTTACTTCAAAGCTTGTCTCGTTCGAAAGTAATTACTTATGAAGACAATAAATTTGCCAGCTGCGCAAGCTGTGAATCATTTGTTGTTTATTGTCATGTACAATAATTAAGTTTGGGACATAAACCGGCCGCGGGCAGGTCCAGTCGCTCCGTGGAGCGAGTCGCGCCGCGGCCGATCGATCAGTGACGCGCTGCGCCGCGCCGCGCCGCACCCGCGCGGAGCGGAGCGGAGCGGCTCTGGACCCAGTGAGCGCGAAGTGGCCGCAACCGGTTAAATAACAAATATATGTAACGAATTTGCTCAAATAAGTATTCTTAGATAGATTATTACCGTTGGGGCGGTGGAAGGGGTGGGAAGTGGGGGATACCAAGTGGTTGCGGACAGTGAGGGAGGTAGGACATGCAAGTGAACCTTTTGCACGTTCAATACGTTTCCAGTAAAAATCCCATCGACGTGTATCTTATTTTGATGAGAACAATTCGTCCGTGTATTGACGGAAACGCAATCCCGCGGTCGAATGGAAATCTGTGTTGAAACCAGCATAGACTGCGATTGGTACATCGTACTTCTGAAGTTCGTCGATAAAGAGAAACAGAGCGTTTAGTTAGGAGGGGTGTGGCGGAGGCGCCCGGCGGACTCGGCCCGTAGTGCGCTCTTGTATGTGGGGGTGAACATGATCATGTTGCTTGGGAGTGGCGCCCATTAAAATGTGCGGTGTGGGCAATAAACGTCATACGAACCACACCAAGTTATTTCACTTCGCATGTGTACCAGTCACCACAGAGTACTTTGTATTAGGTCCTTACATATGACATTGGCGTTTTGTACGGGAGGAAATTAGTAATTTTTTTTTTGAAAATAATATTTGATTAATCAAAATATGCAACGTTGTTATCTATGCACTTTTGCCATCTCATAGGTAGTTCATTGATAATCTGGGCCAACAGCATCGCGCTGCGCCTCAACTTACTGGCGCGGGGCAGGCGGTGCGCGGTGGAGCGCTGGGAGCTAATGCG